>CANXME010001330.1:0-32500 GCA_948144175.1 Closterium sp. NIES-65
GAATGAGGCGGGGTGATGGAAGGAGAAGAATGGGGCGGGGTGATGGAAAGCGGGAGAATGGGGCGGGGTGAGGGAAAGCGGGAGAATGGGGCGGAGGTGATGGAAAGCGGGAGAATGGGGCGGGGTGATGGAAAGCGGGGAATGGGGCGTGGTGATGGAAGCGGGAGAATGGGGGCGGGGTGATGGGAGAATGGGGCGGGGTGATGGAAGGAGGGAGAATGGGGGCGGGGTGATGGAAAGCGGTGAGAATGGGGCGGGGTGATGGAAAGCGGGAGAATGGGGCGGGGTGATGAAAAAGCGGGAGAATGGGCGGGTGATGGGAAAGTGGGAGCATGGGGCGGGGTGATGGAATGAGGTAGAATGAGGTGGGGTGATGGAAGGAGGGAGAATGGGCGGGGTGATGGAAAGTGGGAGAATGGGGCGGGGTGATGGAAAGCGGGAGAATGGGGCGGGGTGATGGAAAGTGGGAGAAATGGGGGCGGGGAGATGGAAGCGGGAGAAAGGGGCGGGGTGATGGAAAGCGGGAGAATGGGGCGGGCTAATAGAAAGTGGGAGAATGGGGCGGTGTGATGGAAGGAGGGAGAATGGGGCGGGGTGATGGAAGGAGGGAGAAAGGGGGCGGGGTGATGGAAAGCGGGAGATTGGGGTGGGGTGATGAAAAGCGAGAGAATGGGGCGGGGTGATGGAAAGCGGGAGAATAGGGAGGGCTGATGGAAAGCGGGAGAATGGGGCGGGGTGTTCAAAGGAGGGAGAATGGGGCGGGGTGATGGAAGGAGGGAGAATGGTGCGGGGTGATGGAAGGAGGGAGAATGGGGCGGGGTGATGGAAAGTGGGAGAATGTGGCGGGGTGATGGAAAGCGGGAGAATGGGGCGGGGTTATGGAAAGCGGGAGAATGGGGCGGGGTGACGGAAAGCGAGAGAATGGGGCAGGGTGATGGAAGGAGGGAGAATGGGGCGGGGTGATGGAAAGCGGGAGAATGGGGCGTGGTGATGGAAAGCGGGAGAATGGGGCAGGGTGATGGAAAGCGGGAGAATGGGGCGGGGTGATGGAAAGCGGGAGAATGGGGCGGGGTGATGGAAGGAGGTAGAATGAGGCGGGGTGATGGAAGGAGAAGAATGGGGCGGGGTGATGGAAAGCAGGAGAATGGGGCGGGGTGATGGAAAGCGGGAGAATGGGGTGTAGTGATGGAAAGCGGGAAAATGGGGCGGGGTGATGGAAAGCGGGAGAATGGGGCGTGGTGATGGAAAGCGGGAGAATGGGGCGGGGAGATGGGAGAATGGGGAGGGGAGATGGAAAGCGGGAGAATGGGGCGGGGTGATGGAAAGCGGGAGAATGGGGCAGTGTGATGGAAAGCGGGTGAATGGGGTGGGCTGATGGAAAGCGGGAGAATGGGGCGGGGTGATGGAAGGAGGGAGAATGGGGCGGGGTGATGGAAAGCGGGAGAATGGGGCGAGGTGATGGAAAGTGGGAGAATGGGGCGGGTGATGAAAAGCGGGAGAATGGGGCGGGGTGATGGAAAGCGGGAGCATGGGGCGGGGTGATGGAAGGAGGTAGAATGAGGCGGGGTGATGGAAGGAGGGAGAATGGGGCGGGGTGATGGAAAGCGGGAGAATGGGGCGAGGTGATGGAAGGAGGGAGAATGGGGTGTGGTGATGGAAAGCGGGAGAATGAGGCGGGGTGATGGAAAGCGGGAGAATGGGGCGGGGTGATGGAAAGCGGGAGAATGGGGCGGGGTGATGGAAAGCGGGAGAATGGGGCGGGGTGATGGAAAGCGGGAGAATGGGGCGGGGTGATGGAAAACGGGAGAATGGGGCGGGGTGATGGAAAGCGGGAGAATGGGGCGGGGTGATGGAAAGCGGGAGAATGGGGCGGGGTGATGGAAAGCGGGAGAATGGGGTGGGCTGATGGAAAGCGGGAGAATGGGGCGGGGTGATGGAAGGAGGGAGAATGGGGCGGGGTGATGGAAGGAGGGAGAATGGGGCGGGTGATGGAAGGAGGGAGAATGAGGCGGGGTTATGGAAAGCGGGAGAATGGGGCGGGGTGATGGAAAGCGGGAGAATGGGGCGGGGTGATGGAAGGAGGGAGAATGGGGCGGGGTGATGGAAAGCGGGAGATTGGGGCATGGTGATGGAAAGCGTGAGAATGGGGCGGGGTGATAAAAAGCGGGAAAATAAGGCGGGGTGATGGAAAGTGGTAGAATGGGGCTGGGTGATGGAAAGCGGGAGAATGGGGCGGGGTGATGGAAAGCGGGAGAATGGGGGGGGTGATGGAAGGAGGGAGAATGAGGCGGAGTGATGGAAGGAGGGAGAATGGGGCGGGGTCATGGAAAGCAGGAGAATGGGGCGGGGTGATGGAAAGCGGGAGAATGGGGCGGAGTGATGGAAAGCGGGAGAATGGAGCGGGGTGATGGAAAGCAGGAGAATGGGGCGGGTGATGGAAAGCGGGTGAATGGGGCGGGGTGATGGAAAGCAGGAGAATGGGGCGGGGTGATGGAAAGCAGAAGAATAGGGCGGGGTGATGGAAAGCGGGAGATGGGGCGAGGTGATGGAAAGCGGGAGAATGGGGCGGGTAATGGAAAGCTGGAGAATGGGGCGGGGTGATAGAAGGAGGGAGAATGGGGAGGGGTGATGGAAAGCGGGGGAATGGGGCGGGATGATGGGAAGCGGGAAAATGGGGCAGGGTGATGGAAAGCAGGAGAATGGGGCGGGTTGATGGAAAGCGGGAGAATGGGGCAGGGAGATGGAAAGCAGGAGAAAGGGGCGGGCTGATGGGAAGCGGGAGAATGGGGCGGGGTGATGGAAGGAGGGAGAATGGGGCGGGGTGATGGAAGGAGGGAGAAGGGGGCGGCGTGATGGAAAGCGGGAGAATGGGGCGGGGTGATGGAAAGCGGGAGAATGGGGCGGGGTGATGGAAGGATGGAAAATGGGGCGGGGTGATGGAAAGCGGGAGAATGTGGCGGGGTGATGGAAAGCGGGAGAATGAGGTGGGGTTATGGGAAGCGGGAGAATGGGGCGGGGTGATGGAAAGCGGGAGAATGGGGCGGGGTGATAGAAGGAGGGAGAATAGCGCGGGGTGATGGAAAGCGGGAGAATGGGGCGGGGTGATGGAAGGAGGGAGAATGGGGCGGGGTGATGGAAAGCGGGAGAATGGGGCGGGGTGATGGAAAACAGGAGAATGGGGCGCGGTGATCGAAAGCGGGAGAATGGGGCGGTGTGATGGAAAGCGGGAGCATGGGGCGGGGTGATGGAAGGAGGTAGAATGAGGCGGGGTGATGGAAGGAGGGAGAATGGGGCGGGGAGATGGAAAGCGGGAGAATGGGGTGGGCTGATGGAAAGCAGGAGAATGGGGCGGGGTGATGGAAGGAGGGAGAATGGGGCGGGGTGATGGAAAGCGGTAGAATGGGGCGGGGTGATGGAAAGCGGGAGCATGGGGCGGGGTGATGGAAGGAGGTAGAATGAGGCGGGGTGATGGAAGGAGGGAGAATGGGGCGGGGAGATGGCAAGCGGGAGAATGGGGCGGGGTGATGGAAAGAGGGAGAATGGGGCGGGATGATGGAAAGCGGGAGTATGGGGTGGGGTGATCGAAAGCGGGAGAATGAGGCGGGGTGATGGAAAGCGGGAGAATGGGGCGCGGTGATGGATGGCGGGAGAATGGGGCGGGGTGATGGAAAGCGGGAGAATGGGGCGGGCTGATGGAAAGCGGGAGAATAGGGCGGGGTGATGGAAGGAGGGAGAAAGGGGCGGGGTGATGGAAGGAGGGAGAACGTGGCGGGTGATGGAAGGAGGGAGGATGGGGCGGGGTTATGGAAAGCGGGAGAATGGGGCGGGGTGATGTAAAGCGGGAGAATGGGGCGGGGTGATGGAAGGAGGGCGAATGGGGCGGGGTGATGGAAAGCGGGAGATTGGGGCAGGGTGATGGAAAGCGTGAGAATGGGGCAGGGTGATAGAAAGCGGGAAAATGGGGCGGGGTGATGGAAAGTGGGAGAATGGGGCTGGGTGATGGAAAGCGGGAGAATGGGGCGGGGTGATGGAAAGCGGGAGAATGGGGCGAGGTGATGGAAGCAGGGAGAATGAGGCGGGGTGATGGAAGGAGGGAGAATAAGGCGGGGTGATGGAAAGCGGGAGAATGGGGCGGGGTGATGGAAAGCGGGAGAATGGGGCGGGGTGTTGGAAAGCGGGAGAATGGGGCGGGGTGATGGAAAGCAGGAGAATGGGGCGCGGTGATCGAAAGCGGGAGGATGGGGCGGTGTGATGGAAAGCGGGAGCATGGGGCGGGGTGATGGAAGGAGGTAGAATGAGGCGGGGTGATGGAAGGAGGGAGAATGGGGCGGGGAGATGGAAAGCGGGAGAATGGGGTGGGCTGATGGAAAGCAGGAGAATGGGGCGGGGTGATGGAAGGAGGGAGAATGGGGCGGGGTGATGGAAAGCGGTAGAATGGGGCGGGGTGATGGAAAGCGGGAGCATGGGGCGGGGTGATGGAAGGAGGTAGAATGAGGCGGGGTGATGGAAGGAGGGAGAATGGGGCGGGGAGATGGCAAGCGGGAGAATGGGGCGGGGTGATGGAAAGAGGGAGAATGGGGCGGGATGATGGAAAGCGGGAGAATGGGGTGGGGTGATCGAAAGCGGGAGAATGAGGCGGGGTGATGGAAAGCGGGAGAATGGGGCAGGGTGATGGAAGGCGGGAGAATGGGGCGGGGTGATGGAAAGCGGGAGAATGGGGCGGGGTGATGGAAAGCGGGAGAATGGGGCGGGGTGTTGGAAAGCGGGAGAATGGGGCGGGGTGATGAAAAGCGAGAGAATGGGGTGGGGTGATGGAAAGTGGGAGAATGGGGCAAGGTGATGGAAAGCGGGAGAATGGGGCGGGTGATGGAAAGCGGGTGAATGGGGCTGGGTGATGGAAAGCAGGAGAGTGGGGCGTGTAATGGAAAGCGGGAGAATGGGGCGGGGTGATGGAAGGAGGGAGAATGGGGAGGGGTGATGGAAAGCGGGGGAATGGGGCGGGATGATGGGAAGCGGGAGAATGGGGCGGGGTGATGGAAAGCGGGAGAATGGGGCGGGGTGATGGAAAGCGGGAGAATGGGGCAGGGAGATGGAAAGCGGGAGAAAGGGGCGGGGTGATGGAAAGCGGGAGAATGGGGCGGGCTGATGGAAAGCGGGAGAATGGGGCGGGGTGATGGAAGGAGGGAGAATGGGGCGGGGTGATGGAAGGGGGGAGAAGGGGGCGGGGTGATGGAAAGCGGAAGAATGGCGCGGGGTGATGGAAAGCGGGAGAATGGGGCGGGGTGATGGAAAGTGGGAGAATGGTGCGGGGTGATGGAAAGCGGAGGAATGGGGCAGGGTGATGGAAAGCGGGAGAATGGGGCGGGGTGAAGGAAGGAGGGAGATTGGGGCGGGGTGATGGAAGGAGGAAGAAGGGGGCGGGGTGATGGAAAGCGAGAGAATGGGCCGGGGTGTTGGAAAGCGGGAGAATGGGGTGGGGTGATGAAAAGCGGGAGAATGGGGCGGGGTGATGGAAAGCAGGAGAATGGGGCAGTGTGATGGAAAGCGGGAGAATGGGGCGGGTGATGGAAAGCGGGAGAATAGGGCGGGGTGATGGAAAGAGGGAGAATGGGGCGGGGTGATGGAAAGCGGGAGAATGGGGCGGGGTGATGGAAAGAGGGATAATGAGGCGCGGTGATGGAAAGCGGGAGAATGTGGCGGGGTGATGGAAAGAGGGAGAATGGGGAGGGGTGATGGAAAGAGGGAGAATTGGGCGGGGTGATGGAAAGAGGAAGAATGGGGCGGGGTGATGGAAAGCAAGAGAATGGGGCTGGGTGATGGAAAGCGGGAGAATGGGGCAGGGTGATGGAAAGAGGGAGAATAGGGCGGGGTGATGGAAAGCGGGAGAATGGGGCGGGGTGAAGGAAAGCGGGAGAATGGGGTGTGGGTGATGGAAAGCGGGAGAATGGTGTGGGGTGATGGAAAGAGGTAGAATGGGGCAGGGTGATGGAAAGAGGGAGAATAGGGCAGGGTTATGAAAAGAGGGAGAACGGGGCGGGGTGATGAAAAACGGGAGAATGGGGCGGGGTAATGGAAAGTGGGAGAATGGGGCGGGGTGATGGAAAGAGGGAGAATGGGGCGGACTGATGGAAACAGGGAGAATTTGGCTGGGTGATGGAAAGCGGAAGAATGGGGCGGGGTGATTGAAAGCGGGAGAATGGGGCGGGTTGATGGAAAGCGGGAGAATGGGGTGGGGTGATGGAGAGAGGGAGAATGGGGCGGGGAGATGGAAAGAGGGAGAATGGGGCGGGCTGATGGAAAGCGGAAGAATGGGGCGGGGTGATGGAAAGCGGGAGAATGGGGCGGGGTGATGGAAAGCGGGAGAATGGGTCAGGGTGATGGAAAGAGGGAGATTAGGGCGGGGTGATGGAAAGAGGGAGAATGGGGCGGGTTGATGGAAAGCGGGAGAATGGGGCGGGGTGATGGAAAGCAGGAGAATGGGGCGGGGTGATGGAAAGGGGGAGAATGGGGCGGGGTGATTGAAAGCGGGAGAATGGGGTGGGGTGATGGAAAGAGGGAGAATGGGGCAGGGTGATGGAAAGTGGGAGAATGGGGCGGGGTGATGGAAAGAGGGACAATGGGGCGGGGTGATGGAAAGCGGGAGAATAAGGCGGGGTGATGCAAAGCGGGAGAATGAGGCGGGGTGATGGAAAGAGGGAGAATGGCTTGGGGTGATGGAAAGCGGGAGAATGGGGCGGGGTGATGGAAAGCGGGAGAATGGGGCGGGGTGATGGAAAGAGGGAGAATGGGGAGGGGTGATGGAAAACGGGAGAATGGGGTGGGGTGATGGAAAGAGGGAGAACGGGGCGGGGTGATGGAAAACGGGAGAACGGGGCGGGGTGATGGAAAGCGGGAGAACGGGGTGGGGTGATGAAAAGCGGGAGAACGGGACGGGGTGATGGAAAGCGGGAGAATGGGGCGGGGTGATGGAAAGCGGGAGAATGGGGCGGGGTGATGGAAAGCGGGAGAATGGGGCGGGGTGATGTAAAAAGGGAGAATGGGGCAGGGTGATGGAAACAAGGAGAATAGGGCAGGGTGATGGAAAGAGGGAGAATGGGGCGGGGTGATGGAAAGAGGGAGAATGGGGCGGGGTGATGGAAAGAGGGAGAATAGGTCGGGGTGATGGAAAGAGGGTGAATGGGGAGGGGTGATGGAAGTAGGGAGAATTGGGCGGGGTGATGGAAAGCGGGAGAATGGAGCGGGGTGATGGAAAGCGGGAGAATGGGGCGGGGTGATGGAAAGAGGGAGAATGGGGCGGGATGATGGAAAGCGGGAGAATGGGCAGGGTGATGGAAAGCGGGAGAATGGGGCGGGGTGATGGAAAGCGGGAGAATGGGGCGGGGTGATGGAAAGCGGGAGAATGGGGCGAGGTGATGGAAAGAAAGAGAATGGGGCGAGGTGATGGAAAGCGGGAAAATGGGACGCGGTGAAGGAAAGCGGGAGAATGGTGCGGGGTGATGGATAGAGGGAGAATGGGGCGGGGTGATGGAAAGCGGGAGAATGGGGCGGGGTGAGGTAAAGAGGGAGAATGGGGCTGGGTGATGGAAGGCTGGAGAACCGGGCGGGGTGATGGAAAGAGGGAGAATGGGGCGGGGTGATGGAAGGATGGAGAATGGGGCGGGGTGATGGAAGGCGGGAGAATGGGGTGGAGTGATGGAAAGATGGAGAATGGGGCGGGGTGATGGAAAGCGGGAGAATGGGGCGGGGTGATGGAAAGAGGGAGAATGGGGCGGGGTGATGGAAAGAGGGAGAACAGGGCGGGGTGATGGAAAGCGGGAGAATGGGGCGGGGTGATGGAAAGAAGGAGAATGGGGCGGGGTGATGGAAAGCAGGAGAATGGGGCAGGGTGATGGAAAACGGGAGAATGGGGCGGGGTGATGAAAACAGGGAGAATGGGGCGGGGTGGTGGAAAGAGGGAGAATGGGGCGGGGTGATGGAAAGAGAAAGAAAGGGGCGGGGTGATGGAAAGAGGGAGAATGGGGCGGGGTGATGGAAAGCGGGAGAATGGGGCGGGGTGATGGAAAGAGGGAGAATTGGGCAGGGTGATGGAAAGCGGGAGAATGGAGTGGGGTGATGGAAAGCGGGAGAATGGGGCGGGGTGATGGAAAGCAGGAGAATGGGACAAGGTGATGGAATGAGTGAAAATGGGGCGAGGTGATGGATTGGGGGAGAATGGGGCGGGTGATGGAAAGAGGAAGAATGGGGCGGGGTGATGGAAAGAGAGAGAATGGGGCAGGGTGATGGAAAGCGGGAGAATGGGGCGGGGTGATGGAACAGGGAGAATGGGGCGGGGTGATGGAAAGCAGGAGAATGGGGCGGTGTGATGGAAAGAGGGAGAATGGGGCGGGGTGATGGAAAGCGGGAGAATGGGGCGGGGTGATGGAAAGAGGGAGAATGGGGAGGGGTGATGGAAAGAGGGAGAATTGGGCGGGGTGATGGAAAGAGGGAGAATGGGGCGGGGTGATGGAAAGCGGGAGAATGGGGCTGGGTGATGGAAAGCAGGAGAATGGGGCTGGGTGATGGAAAGCGGGAGAATAGGGCGGGGTGATGGAAAGCGGGAGAATGGGGCGGGGTGAAGGAAAGCGGGAGAATGGGGCGGGGTGATGGAAAGCGGGAGAATGGGGTGGGGTGATGGAAAGAGGGAGAATGGGGCGCGGTGATGGAAAAAGGGAGAATAGGGCGGGGATATGGAAAGAGGGAGAATGGGGCGGAGTGATGAAAAAGCGGGAGAATGGGGCGGGGTAATGGAAAGCGGGAGAATGGGGCGGGGTGATGGAAAAGGGGAGAATGGGGCGGGCTGATGGAAACAGGGAGAATGGGGCGGGGTGATGGAAAGCGGAAGAATGGGGCGGGGTGATTGAAAGCGGGAGAATGGGGCGGGGTGATGGAAAGCGGGAGAATGGGGCGGGGTGATGGAGAGAGGGAGAATGGGGCGGGGAGATGGAAAGAGGGAGAATGGGGCGGGGTGATGGAAAGCGGAAGAATGGGGCGGGGTGATGGAAAGCGGGAGAATGGGGCGGGGTGATGGAAAGCGGGAGAATGGGGCAGGGTGATGGAAAGAGGGAGAATAGGGCGGGGTGATGGAAAGCGGGAGAATGGGGCGGGGTGAAGGAAAGCGGGAGAATGGGGCGGGGTGATGGAAAGCGGGAGAATGGGGTGGGGTGATGGAAAGAGGGAGAATGGGGCGCGGTGATGGAAAAAGGGAGAATAGGGCGGGGATATGGAAAGAGGGAGAATGGGGCGGAGTGATGAAAAAGCGGGAGAATGGGGCGGGGTAATGGAAAGCGGGAGAATGGGGCGGGGTGATGGAAAAGGGGAGAATGGGGCGGGCTGATGGAAACAGGGAGAATGGGGCGGGGTGATGGAAAGCGGAAGAATGGGGCGGGGTGATTGAAAGCGGGAGAATGGGGCGGGGTGATGGAAAGCGGGAGAATGGGGCGGGGTGATGGAGAGAGGGAGAATGGGGCGGGGAGATGGAAAGAGGGAGAATGGGGCGGGGTGATGGAAAGCGGAAGAATGGGGCGGGGTGATGGAAAGCGGGAGAATGGGGCGGGGTGATGGAAAGCGGGAGAATGGGTCGGGGTGATGGAAAGAGGGAGATTAGGGCGGGGTGATGGAAAGAGGGAGAATGGGGCGGGTTGATGGAAAGCGGGAGAATGGGGCGGGTGATGGAAAGCGGGAGAATGGGGCGGGGTGATGGAAAGCGGGAGAATGGGGCGGGGTGATTGAAAGTGGGAGAATGGGGTGGGGTGATGGAAAGAGGGAGAATGGGGCAGGGTGATGGAAAGCGGGAGAATGGGGCGGGGTGATGGAAAGAGGGACAATGGGGCGGGGTGATGGAAAGCGGGAGAATGGGGCGGGGTGATGGAAAGCGGGAGAAGATGGGAGATGTGAAGTACTACCTGGGGATGCATGTGAAGAAGGACCTTGACAAGGGAGTGTTGAGGTTGCACCAGAGGAAGTATTGTGAGGGGCTGGCCGAGAAGTATGGGCTGCGAGATGGAGGGAAGCCAGCCACCCCACTGCCTTCAGGGTTCACCGTAGAGCCTTGTGCTGATGAGGAGGTGGTGGGAGAGAGTGACAGGAAGTTGTTTCACTCCATGGTGGGGGCACTCAACTATTCGGCTAACCACACGCGGCCTGACATTGCCTTTGCTACATCCAGGCTTGCAAGTGTGGGGCACGCCCCAGTCATGAGCAGCTGGAAGCGGCCAAGAGGTTGGTCCGCTACGTGAGTGCAACGGCATCAGTGGGATTGGAGTACAGTGCCGTGCGACAGAGGCTGCAGAGGGGTGCAGCTGACTTGAGCAAGGGGGAGATGCGCCTAACGTGCTACACCGACGCTAGCTTCAACTCTGTGAAATCGGATGGCACCAGCATTGGAGGCTATGTGTGCCTCTTTGGAGGTGGTGCAGTGAGCTGGCGCAGCAAGAAGCAGAACGAGGTGGGGCTGTCCTCGTGTGAGACAGAGTACATGGCCCTTCATCATGGGGCAAAGGAGGTGGTGTGGCTAAGGCGTTTGCTAGAGGAGATTTGGGTTGGTCAAAAGGAGCCGACTGTGATTTTCTGTGACAATGAGTCAACTGTGAAGCTTGCGAAGAATGCCTGTCTTCATGGCCTGACAAAGCACATCCGGCCTAAGTGGCATTGGACGAGGAGGCTCCTGGATAAGGAGGTTCGACTGGAACTTGTGAAAACCCAGCAACAGGCGGCTGACATTCTCACCAAGCGCCTGGCAGAACCTGAGCATTGGAAGGGCATGAAACTTGCTGGGATGAGTGTGCATTGAGGATGCATGCATGAGCTGAGGCATGTGGGATGATGGTTGGCAGCCAGAGGGGGAGTTTGTTGTGATGCAAACATATGCATTCACGTCTGTCTGCCTCCATCAAGTGTTCGTGTGTTGCAAGCGTGGTGTGAACGTGTGCAAGAATTTGTGTTTTGCGCAGTTTGGATTTTTCAAGTGTGTGTGGATGATGTTTGGCTTTGGCAGATATCTGAAGTGACAGCTCTACTCAAGATCTTTCCGACGAGCCAAGAATCGTCGCGATCGGAGCAATATCAAGAAAGTTACGAACGTTGGGGTTCGTATGCTTTCTGTACTTCGATTGTGGCGACTATGGGAAGTTGTGGGGTTGACTCAATATGGGGTACAGACTTTTGGGGGTTGGGAATGCGAACCCATCACTGTAGAATGCTGCCATGTGGTTGGGTGAAGCCAAACCAGGTTGGCAAGTGTGGCCAAGTGGGTTGAGGTGGATGGCATGAGTTGGGAAAGTGACAAATGTGAAAGTGGGGTTGCCTATGGGGAAGGGAATTGTGTGGCATGGGGTTTCCTTGGTTGGGGAATCTCTTGGGACCTTCCCTCTCGTCCTCCTCTTCCCTCCTACCTGGTTTAGTGCTACCCTAACTCTCTTGTGTGCACTTTTGTGGAACTTGTGAGTTAATTGTGATTGAGTTAAATTTCTGTGGCAGCATACCCCCTAGTGCGCCGAAACGCATAACTCGAGATATGCATCATATTTTGATACGATTCGAATTGGTAAATGTAGCCACGGTCTAGGGCTACAACATATTCGAATTTCGTGGGATTCTAACAGTGCACCTTCCGTCGACGACGTTTCTTGTGAAGTCGACGTTTCTGTCCAGAAATTGAGACCAACGATTTTGATAAATTTGAGCACCTAATCTTCATAGACTCGATCCTTAGTCTCTAACAGGGGTGAAGAAAAGCGGGAGAATGGGGCGGGCTGATGGAAAGAGGGAGAATGGGGCGGGGTGATGGAAAGAGGGAGAATGGGGCAGGGTGATGAAAAGCGGGAGAATGGGGCGGGTTGATGGAAAGAGGGAGAATGGGGCGGGGTGAATGGGGCGGGGTGATGGAAAGCGGAAGAATGGGGCGGGGTGATGGAAAGCGGGAGAATGGGGCGGGGTGATGGAAAGCGGGAGAATGGGGCGGGGTGATGGAAAGCGGGAGAATGTGGCGGGGTGATGGAAAGCGGGAGAATGGGGCGGGGTGATGGAAAGCGGGAGAATGGGGCGGGGTGATGGAAAGCGGGAGAATGGGGCGGGGTGATGGAAAGCTGGAGAATAGGGCGGGGTGATGGAAAGCAGGAGAATGGGGCGGGGTGATGGAAAGCTGGAGAATGGTGCGGGGTGATGGAAAGCGGAAGAATGGGGCGGGGTGATGGAAATAGGGAGGATGGGGCGGGGTGATGGAAAGAGGGAGAATGGGGCGGGGTGATGGAAAGAGGGAGAATGGGGCGGGGTGATGGAAAGAGAGAGAATGGGGCGGGGTGATGGAAAGCGGGAGAATGGGGCGGGGTGACGGAAAGCGGGAGAATGGGGCGGGGTGATGGAAAGTGGGAGAATCGAGCGGGGTGATGGAAATAGGGAGAATGGGCCGGGGTGATGGAAAGCGGGAGAATGGGGCGGGGTGGTGGAAAGAGGGAGAATGGGGCGGGGTGATGAAAAGAGGGAGAATGGGACGGGGTGATGGAAAGCGGGAGAATGGGGCGGGGTGATGGAAAGCGGGAGAATAGGGCGGGGTGATGGAAAGCAGGAGAATGGGGCGGGGTGATGGAAAGCGGGAGAATGGGGCGGGGTGATGAAAAGCGGGAGAATGGGGCGGGGTGATGGAAAGCAGGAGAATGGGGCAGGGTGATGGAAAGCTTGAGAATGGGGCGGGGTGATGGAAAGCGGGAGAATGGGGCGGGGTGATGGAAAGCGGGAGAATGGGGCAGGGTGATGGAAAGCGGGAGAATGGGGCGGGGTGATGGAAAGCGGGAGAACGGGGCGGGGTGATGGAAAGCGGGAGAATGGGGCGGGGTGATGGAAAGCGGGAGAATGGGGCGGGGTGATGGAAAGCGGGAGAATGGGGCGGGGTGATGGAAAGCTTGTGAATGGGGCGGGGTGATGGAAAGCGGGAGAATGGGGTGGGGTGATGGAAAGCGGGAGAATGGGGTGGGGTGATGGAAAGCGAGGAATGGGGCGGGGTGATGGAAAGCGGGAGAATGGGGCAGGGTGATGGAAAGCGGGAGAATGGGGCAGGGTGGTGGAAAGCGGGAGAATGGGGCGGGGTATTTGGAAGCGGGAGAATGGGGCGGGGTGATGGAAAGCTGGAGAATGGGGCGGGGTGATGGTAAGCTGGAGAATGGGGCGGGGTGATGGAAAGCGGAAGAATGGGGCGGGGTGATGGAAATAGGGAGGATGGGGCGGGATGATGGAAAGAGGGAGAATGGGGCGGGGTGATGGAAAGAGGGAGAATGGGACGGGGTGATGGAAAGAGGGAGACTGGGGCGGGGTGATGGAAAGAGAGAGAATGGGGCGGGGTGATGGAAAGCGTGAGAATGGGGCAGGGGTGATCGAAAGAGGGAGAATGGGGCGGGGTGATGGAAAGTTTGAGAATGGGGCGGGGTAATGGAAAGCGGGAGAATGGGGCGGGGTGATGGGAAGAGGGAGAATAGGGCGAGGTGATGGAAAGAGGGAGAATGGGGCGGGGTGATGGAACGAGGGAGAATGGGGCGGGGTGATGGAAAGCGGGAGAATGGGGCGGGGTGATGGAAAGCGGGGTGATGGAAAGCGGGAGAATGGGGCGGGGTGATTGAAATAGGGAGAATAGGGCAGGGTGATGGAGAGCGGGAGAATGGGGCAGGCAGATGGAAAGAGGGGGAATGGGGCGGGGTGATGGAAAGAGGGAGAATGGGACGGGGTGATGAAAAGCGGAAGAATGGGGCGGGGCGATGGAAAGAGGGAGGATGGGGTGGGGTGATGGAAAGAGGGAGAATGGGGCGGGGTGATGAAAAGAGGGAGAATGGGACGGGGTGATGGAAAGCGGGAGAATGGGGCGGGGTGATGGAAAACGGGAGAATGGGGTGGGGTGATGGAAAGCGGGAGAATAGGGCGGGGTGATGGAAAGCGGGAGAATGGGGCGGGGTGATGGAAAGAGGGAGAAAGGGGCGGGGTGATGGAAAGCGGGAGAATGGGGCGGGGTGATGGAAAGCGGGAGAATGGGGCGGGGTGATGGAAAGCGGGAGAATGGTGCGGGGTGATGGAAAGCGGGAGAATGGGGCGAGGTGATGGAAAGCGGGAGAATGGGGCGGGGTGATGGAAAGCGGGAGAATGGGGCGGGGTGATGGAAAGCTAGAGAATAGGGCGGGGTGATGGAAAGCGGGAGAATGGGGCGGAGTGATGGAAAGCGGGAGAATGGGGCGGGGTGATGGAAAGCGGGAGAATGGGGCGGGGTGATGGAAAGCGGGAGAATGGGGCGGGGTGATGGAAAGCGGGAGAATGGGGCGGGGTGATGAAAAGCGGAAGAATGGGGCGGGGTTGTTGTGATGCAAACATATGCATTCACGTCTGTCTGCCTCCATCAGGTGTTCGTGTGTTGCAAGCGTGGTGTGAACGTGTGCAAGAATTTGTGTTTTGCGCGGTTTGGATTTTTCGAGTGTGTGTGGATGATGTTTGGCTTGGGCAGATATCTGAAGTGACAGCTCTACTCAAGATCTTTCCGACGAGCCAAGAATCGTCGCGATCGGAGCAATGTCAAGAAAGTTACGAACGTTGGGGTTCGTATGCTTTCTGTACTTCGGTTGTGGCGACTATGGGAAGTTGTGGGGTTGACTCAATATGGGGTACAGACTTTTGGGGGTTGGGAATTCGAACCCATCACTGTAGAATGCTGCCATGTGGTTGGGTGAAGCCAAACCAGGTTGGCAAGTGTGGCCAAGTGGGTTGAGGTGGATGGCATGAGTTGGGAAAGTGACAAATGTGAAAGTGGGGTTGCCTATGGGGAAGGGAATTGTGTGGCATGGGGTTTCCTTGGTTGGGGAATCTCTTGGGACCTTCCCTCTCGTCCTCCTCTTCCCTCCTACCTGGTTTAGTGCTACCCTAACTCTCTTGTGTGCACTTTTGTGGAACTTGTGAGTTAATTGTGATTGAGTTAAATTTCTGTGGCAGCATACCCCCTAGTGCGCCGAAACGCATAACTCGAGATATGCATCATATTTTGATACGATTCGAATTGGTAAATGTAGCCACGGTCTAGGGCTACAACATATTCGAATTTCGTGGGATTCTAACAGTGCACCTTCCGTCGACGACGTTTCTTGTGAAGTCGACGTTTCTGTCCAGAAATTGAGACCAACGATTTTGATAAATTTGAGCACCTAATCTTCATAGACTCGATCCTTAGTCTCTAACAAGTGGTATCAGAGCTGATTAAGGACTTTGTGGAGAGTCTACTGAAGTGTGAAGACCCTCCTAGACCCACCATGGCCTGTGGGCGTGTCTATGTGGAGTTCTAGAGGTTGGATGTGACTTCCATTAAGGGGAAACTCTGCCGAAATTTCGTTGGCGCCGACACCTGTGGAAAATTGTGTGAGACTTCGGTGTGGACAGCAAAGGGGGAGCTGAAACCTCTGATTGGGAGCAGAGGAGATGAGTGGAGAAGGAGCTGAGAAGAAGAGTGAACCGCCACCGTCCAAGATCGAGGCTTTGGACGGCTCCAACTATGAGGAATGGAGCGGGCGGATGCGGAGCGCTTTCAAGCGCTACAAGCTGCTAAAACTTGCGATGGGAGAAGAGAAGATGCCGGAGGAAGGTGATGCCCGCGACAAATGGATTGAGAGGAGCGCGGTGCTGTACGACCTAATCCTTCAATCGGTCAACAATGATATGTTCCAGCATATCAAGGACCTGGTGGAGCTCGATGACTCGGGACCGAAGGCGTGGAAGCTGCTTCGCGACGTGGTTCAACCCAACACGCTGCCGATGGTGATCGTATTGGAGAAGGAGTTGGCTGCCCTCTCCATGCGGCCGGGAGATGATGTGAAGCCGGTCCTTGACAAGATCAAGGACACCTATGCGAGGATGGCAGCGGCGGGCAGCGAAGTGTCGCAGATGCAACAGTGCACCAAGATCATCTCGGTGCTCGACAACTCGTGGGACAACCTCATCCCCACCCTCAACGTTCAGCAGGACAAATGGACGCCTGAGTGGCTACGGCAGCAGATCCTGCAGGAGGACTTCCGCAGGCGCCACACTGGAGGTGGTGCTGCCAACAAAACTGCTGAGGGGTATGGAGCTGCAGGAGGCAGCACAGGGAGAGGGGGAGGGAGAGGCCGAGGCCGTGGGAGAGGCTTTGGCAGAGGGAGAGGCCGAGGTGACTACAATGAGGGGCATGGGAGCTCTGGTGGCAGGGGGAGCACACGAATGGAGGGTGCGTGCTGGTACTGCAAGAAGGCTGGACACCCGTGGTTCAAGTGTTTCAGCCGGCCTGAGGGATGGGCACCTCCAGGCATGAAGCCGCCAAGTGGTGAATGCGCACGAGGTGGTGCTGTGCAAGGTTCAGGTGCACAAGGTGATGGTGCACAAGGTAAAGCTGACCCTGGGCTGTTCCTCATGGTTGAGGAAGTGAAAGGGAGTGAGGATGATGTGGGTTCGGTTGGGAAGGTTGTAATGCACCCCCTAACTCACTGGGTGATCGATTCTGGTTGCACGAGTCACATGACTCTGCGGGCAGATTTGCTCGATGAGGTGAAACCCCCTGGGAAGATCAAGTTTGTGGCTGCCGCGTCAGGTGCTTTGCTCCCTGTGATTGGTGTTGGGAATGCCAAGGTGATGGGAGCCAATGGGGGACTTGTTGGACTTGGGAATGTTCTATTGGTGGATGGTTTATCCGCTAACCTCCTCTCTGTGCGCCGGCTGCAGAAAAGCAAGGCCAAAGTCACGTTCGGCCCAACCAGCTGCCGTGCAAAGCTTGGGAAGTTGCTGCTGTGGGATTTGGAGGAGAAGAGCAGCTGCATCAAGGACCTGTGTTAGCTGCCCATCATCCCTTGGAATGGAAAACCTCCAGCAACGGCAAAGGCAGCGGCAGCGGCTAAGGCAACTGCGGGAGGAGAGGAGACTGCACCAACTGCTGGGGCCCTGGATGCAGTCAAGAAGGTGCAGCAGCCACAGCAATCACATGGTGAGGTGCTTGCTGGTGTGGATGCAACGGCTGCATGGGCAAAGGCTTCATCTGGGAGTGGTGAGGCCGATTGGGAGACGTGGCACGAGAGGTTGTGCCACATCAACATTCCGATGCTGCAGAAATTGGTGAAGGATGGGAACCTGAAGGAATTGGAGGTGAAGGGGGCAGCAAGGGAGATTGGGAGCTGCCCTACATACCTTGAGACCAAGTTCACGAAGTTTCCCTTCAGCAGCAGCACGGGACCAGCGAAGGCTCCACTTGCACTTGTGCACATGGACGTGGTGGGCCCCACGAGGGCCCCTTCTCTCTCGGGCAGCCGCTATTTCCTGACCATTGTGGATGACCACACACGTGCGGTGTGGGTCTACCCTCTCAAGACTAAGGGGGAGGTGGCAGCGGCTGTTCTCAAGGAGTGGATGCCGAGAGCACAAAGGGAGAGCGGACACAAAGTGAAGGTGATCCGCACCGACAATGGGGGAGAGTTCATTGGCGCTGTTTTTGAGGCGGTGCTGAAGAAGAAGGGGATCCAGCATCAGCTCACGGTGCCCTACAACCCTCAGCAGAACGGCGTGGCTGAGCGGTTCAACCGGACCCTGCAGGAAGGTGCTCGCACTCTCCTTGGGCGTGCAGGGCTGCCGGATCCGTTTTGGGTGACTGCACTGCGGCAGGTCGTTGTTGTGAAGAACCGGGTGCTCGCAACTGTGGGGGACAAGCAGTGGGTGCCTTAAACCAAGTGGTATGGGAGTGCACCAGCAGTCAACATGCTGAGAGCCTACGGCTGCATGGTGGTGTTTCATGTGCCGAAGGAGAAGAGGGGAAAGTTGGAAGCTTCTGGAAGATGGGGTGTGCACTTGGGACTTGCGAAGGACCACAAGGGCTGGCTCATATGGGACTTGACCAGCCAGCAGCTGACTGTGTCAAGGGACGTGAAGTTCCTGGAGTCCTTGTACTACAAGGAGTGGAAGCAGCAGCAGCAGAAGCTTCCTACGACACCGCTGATCGTTGAGGCCGATGAGATGCAGCGGCCTTCGAGGCAAGTGGAGGTTGCCATCTCAGAGGAGGAGATCTCTGGGGTGACTGAGGATGGGGGAGAACCTGAGGTGGTGGAGCAGCAGTAGCAGCAGCAGCAGCAGCAACAGCAGCCGCAGCAGCAGCAGCCGCAGCAGCAGCAGCAAGATGCTCTACGAGGTGCCGCACGTACGGCTGAGTGTCCTAGGAGGGATATACGCCAACCTATTAGGCTGAGCTATAATCGCACTGGCTCACGAAATGTGGAGCATGCTGGAAGTGTGGCTGAGCAGTGTGATGAGGAGGAGATAGCGCACTGTTACTGGGCAGCCGTCCCTGAGCCCAAGACACTTACCGAGGCCTTGAGTGGGCCCGATGCTGAGAAGTGGAAGCAGAGTGTGAAGGAGGAGTATGACTCTCTGCTGGAGAATGAGACGTGGGAGCTGTGTGAGCTGCCTCATGGGAAGAAGGCAATCTCTTCGAAGCTGATCTTCAGGCACAAGTATGGACCTGATGGGGAGCTGACGCGCTACAAGTCAAGGCTTGTCGCTAAGGGGTTCCAGCAGACGAAGGGGAAGGATTTTGATGAGCTCTATGCTCCTGTGGGAAAAGGCACAACACTGAGAGTGTCTTTGGCGATGGCCGCATACCGTGGATGGCGGGTAAAGCAGCTGGACATTACCACCGCCTTCCTCAATGGAGTCATTCTGGAGGATCTGTACATGCTGTAGCCTGAGGGGTTGGATGATGGGAGCGGCAGGGTGTGCAGGCTGAAGAAGGCCATCTATGGCCTGAAGCAGGCTCCTCGTGCATGGTACCACAAACTGGAGGAGACACTGCTGGCTGGGGGGTTCAAGAAGAGTGAGTGCGATCACAGCTTGTTCCTGCTGCAAGAGAAGGAGCAGTTTCTCATGCTCCTGGTGTATGTGGACGACATACTGCTCTTCTCTGAGTCGTCTGCAATGATTGAGCGTGTGAAGGAGATGCTGGAAATGCAGTTCAAGTGCTCCAAGATGGGAGATGTGAAGTACTACCTGGGGATGCATGTGAAGAAGGACCTTGACAAGGGAGTGTTGAGGTTGCACCAGAGGAAGTATTGTGAGGGGCTGGCCGAGAAGTATGGGCTGCGAGATGGAGGGAAGCCAGCCACCCCACTGCCTTCAGGGTTCACCGTAGAGCCTTGTGCTGATGAGGAGGTGGTGGGAGAGAGTGACAGGAAGCTGTTTCACTCCATGGTGGGGGCACTCAACTATTCGGCTAACCACACGCGGCCTGACATTGCCTTTGCTACATCCAGGCTTGCAAGTGTGGTTTCACGCCCTAGTCATGAGCAGCTGGAAGCGGCCAAGAGGTTGGTCCGCTACGTGAGTGCAACGGCATCAGTGGGATTGGAGTACAGTGCCGTGCGACAGAGGCTGCAGAGGGGTGCAGCTGACTTGAGCAAGGGGGAGATGCGCCTAACGTGCTACACCGACGCTAGCTTCAACTCTGTGAAATCGGATGGCACCAGCATTGGAGGCTATGTGTGCCTCTTTGGAGGTGGTGCAGTGAGCTGGCGCAGCAAGAAGCAGAACGAGGTGGGGCTGTCCTCGTGTGAGACAGAGTACATGGCCCTTCATCATGGGGCAAAGGAGGTGGTGTGGCTAAGGCGTTTGCTAGAGGAGATTTGGGTTGGTCAAAAGGAGCCGACTGTGATTTTCTGTGACAATGAGTCAACTGTGAAGCTTGCGAAGAATGCCTGTCTTCATGGCCTGACAAAGCACATCCGGCCTAAGTGGCATTGGACGAGGAGGCTCCTGGATAAGGAGGTTCGACTGGAACTTGTGAAAACCCAGCAACAGGCGGCTGACATTCTCACCAAGCGCCTGGCAGAACCTGAGCATTGGAAGGGCATGAAACTTGCTGGGATGAGTGTGCATTGAGGATGCATGCATGAGCTGAGGCATGTGGGATGATGGTTGGCAGCCAGAGGGGGAGTTTGTTGTGATGCAAACATATGCATTCACGTCTGTCTGCCTCCATCAAGTGTTCGTGTGTTGCAAGCGTGGTGTGAACGTGTGCAAGAATTTGTGTTTTGCGCAGTTTGGATTTTCAAGTGTGTGTGGATGATGTTTGGCTTTGGCAGATATCTGAAGTGACAGCTCTACTCAAGATCTTTCCGACGAGCCAAGAATCGTCGCGATCGGAGCAATATCAAGAAAGTTACGAACGTTGGGGTTCGTATGCTTTCTGTACTTCGATTGTGGCGACTATGGGAAGTTGTGGGGTTGACTCAATATGGGGTACAGACTTTTGGGGGTTGGGAATGCGAACCCATCACTGTAGAATGCTGCCATGTGGTTGGGTGAAGCCAAACCAGGTTGGCAAGTGTGGCCAAGTGGGTTGAGGTGGATGGCATGAGTTGGGAAAGTGACAAATGTGAAAGTGGGGTTGCCTATGGGGAAGGGAATTGTGTGGCATGGGGTTTCCTTGGTTGGGGAATCTCTTGGGACCTTCCCTCTCGTCCTCCTCTTCCCTCCTACCTGGTTTAGTGCTACCCTAACTCTCTTGTGTGCACTTTTGTGGAACTTGTGAGTTAATTGTGATTGAGTTAAATTTCTGTGGCAGCATACCCCCTAGTGCGCCGAAACGCATAACTCGAGATATGCATCATATTTTGATACGATTCGAATTGGTAAATGTAGCCACGGTCTAGGGCTACAACATATTAGAATTTCGTGGGATTCTAACAGTGCACCTTCCGTCGACGACGTTTCTTGTGAAGTCGACGTTTCTGTCCAGAAATTGAGACCAACGATTTTGATAAATTTGAGCACCTAATCTTCATAGACTCGATCCTTAGTCTCTAACAGGGGTGAAGAAAAGCGGGAGAATGGGGCGGGCTGATGGAAAGAGGGAGAATGGGGCGGGGTGATGGAAAGAGGGAGAATGGGGCAGGGTGATGAAAAGCGGGAGAATGGGGCGGGTTGATGGAAAGAGGGAGAATGGGGCGGGGTGAATGGGGCGGGGTGATGGAAAGCGGAAGAATGGGGCGGGGTGATGGAAAGCGGGAGAATGGGGCCGGGTGATGGAAAGCGGGAGAATGGGGCGGGGTGATGGAAAGCGGGAGAATGTGGCGGGGTGATGGAAAGCGGAAGAATGGGGCGGGGTGATGGAAAGCGGGAGAATGGGGCGGGGTGATGGAAAGCGGGAGAATGGGGCGGGGTGATGGAAAGCTGGAGAATGGGGCGGGGTGATGGAAAGCAGGAGAATGGAGCGGGGTGATGGAAAGCTGGAGAATGGTGCGGGGTGATGGAAAGCAGAAGAATGGGGCGGGATGATGGAAATAGGGAGGATGGGGCGGGGTGATGGAAAGAGGGAGAATGGGGCGGGGTGATGGAAAGAGGGAGAATGGGGCGGGGTGATGGAAAGAGAGAGAATGGGGCGGGGTGATGGAAAGCGGGAGAATGGGGCGGGGTGACGGAAAGCGGGAGAATGGGGCGGGGTGATGGAAAGTGGGAGAATCGAGCGGGGTGATGGAAATAGGGAGAATGGGCCGGGGTGATGGAAAGCGGGAGAATGGGGCGGGGTGGTGGAAAGAGGGAGAATGGGGCGGGGTGATGAAAAGAGGGAGAATGGGACGGGGTGATGGAAAGCGGGAGAATGGGGCGGGGTGATGGAAAGCGGGAGAATAGGGCGGGGTGATGGAAAGCAGGAGAATGGGGCGGGGTGATGGAAAGCGGGAGAATGGGGCGGGGTGATGAAAAGCGGGAGAATGGGGCGGGGTGATGGAAAGCAGGAGAATGGGGCAGGGTGATGGAAAGCTTGAGAATGGGGCGGGGTGATGGAAAGCGGGAGAATGGGGCGGGGTGATGGAAAGCGGGAGAATGGGGCAGGGTGATGGAAAGCGGGAGAATGGGGCGGGGTGATGGAAAGCGGGAGAACGGGGCGGGGTGATGGAAAGCGGGAGAATGGGGCGGGGTGATGGAAAGCGGGAGAATGGGGCGGGGTGATGGAAAGCGGGAGAATGGGGCGGGGTGATGGAAAGCTTGTGAATGGGGCGGGGTGATGGAAAGCGGGAGAATGGGGTGGGGTGATGGAAAGCGGGAGAATGGGGTGGGGTGATGGAAAGCGAGGAATGGGGCGGGGTGATGGAAAGCGGGAGAATGGGGCAGGGTGATGGAAAGCGGGAGAATGGGGCAGGGTGGTGGAAAGCGGGAGAATGGGGCGGGGTGATTGGAAGCGGGAGAATGGGGCGGGGTGATGGAAAGCTGGAGAATGGGGCGGGGTGATGGTAAGCTGGAGAATGGGGCGGGGTGATGGAAAGCGGAAGAATGGGGCGGGGTGATGGAAATAGGGAGGATGGGGCGGGATGATGGAAAGAGGGAGAATGGGGCGGGGTGATGGAAAGAGGGAGAATGGGACGGGGTGATGGAAAGAGGGAGACTGGGGCGGGGTGATGGAAAGAGAGAGAATGGGGCGGGGTGATGACTATGGGGTGATGGAAAGAGGGAGAATGGGGCGGGGTGATGGAACGGAATGATGGAAAGCGGAAGAATGGAACGGAATGATGGCTCCCGCTTTCCATCACCCCGCCCCATTCTCTCTCTTTCCATCACCCCGCCCCAGTCTCCCTCTTTCCATCACCCCGTCCCATTCTCCCTCTTTCCATCACCCCGCCCCATTCTCCCTCTTTCCATCATCCCGCCCCATCCTCCCTATTTCCATCACCCCGCCCCATTCTTCCGCTTTCCATCACCCCGCCCCATTCTCCAGCTTACCATCACCCCGCCCCATTCTCCAGCTTTCCATCACCCCGCCCCATTCTCCCGCTTCCAATCACCCCGCCCCATTCTCCCGCTTTCCACCACCCTGCCCCATTCTCCCGCTTTCCATCACCCTGCCCCATTCTCCCGCTTTCCATCACCCCGCCCCATTCCTCGCTTTCCATCACCCCACCCCATTCTCCCGCTTTCCATCACCCCACCCCATTCTCCCGCTTTCCATCACCCCGCCCCATTCACAAGCTTTCCATCACCCCGCCCCATTCTCCCGCTTTCCATCACCCCGCCCCATTCTCCCGCTTTCCATCACCCCGCCCCATTCTCCCGCTTTCCATCACCCCGCCCCGTTCTCCCGCTTTCCATCACCCCGCCCCATTCTCCCGCTTTCCATCACCCTGCCCCATTCTCCCGCTTTCCATCACCCCGCCCCATTCTCCCGCTTTCCATCACCCCGCCCCATTCTCAAGCTTTCCATCACCCTGCCCCATTCTCCTGCTTTCCATCACCCCGCCCCATTCTCCCGCTTTTCATCACCCCGCCCCATTCTCCCGCTTTCCATCACCCCGCCCCATTCTCCTGCTTTCCATCACCCCGCCCTATTCTCCCGCTTTCCATCACCCCGCCCCATTCTCCCGCTTTCCATCACCCCGTCCCATTCTCCCTCTTTTCATCACCCCGCCCCATTCTCCCTCTTTCCACCACCCCGCCCCATTCTCCCGCTTTCCATCACCCCGGCCCATTCTCCCTATTTCCATCACCCCGCTCGATTCTCCCACTTTCCATCACCCCGCCCCATTCTCCCGCTTTCCGTCACCCCGCCCCATTCTCCCGCTTTCCATCACCCCGCCCCATTCTCTCTCTTTCCATCACCCCGCCCCATTCTCCCTCTTTCCATCACCCCGCCCCATTCTCCCTCTTTCCATCACCCCGCCCCATCCTCCCTATTTCCATCACCCCGCCCCATTCTTCCGCTTTCCATCACCCCGCACCATTCTCCAGCTTTCCATCACCCCGCCCCATTCTCCTGCTTTCCATCACCCCGCCCCATTCTCCAGCTTTCCATCACCCCGCCCCATTCTCCCGCTTTCCATCACCCCGCCCCATTCTCCCGCTTTCCATCACCCCGCCCCATTCTCCCGCTTTCCATCACCCCGCCACATTCTCCCGCTTTCCATCACCCCGCCCCATTCTCCCGCTTTCCATCACCCCGCCCCATTCTCCCGCTTTCCATCACCCCGCCCCATTCTTCCGCTTTCCATCACCCCGCCCCATTCACCCCGCCCCATTCTCCCTCTTTCCATCAACCCGCCCCATTCTCCCGCTTTTCATCACCCTGCCCCATTCTCCCTCTTTCCATCACCCCGCCCCATTCTCCCTCTTTCCATCAGCCCGCCCCATTCTCCCGCTTTTCTTCACCCCTGTTAGAGACTAAGGATCGAGTCTATGAAGATTAGGTGCTCAAATTTATCAAAATCGTTGGTCTCAATTTCTGGACAGAAACGTCGACTTCACAAGAAACGTCGTCGACGGAAGGTGCACTGTTAGAATCCCACGAAATTCGAATATGTTGTAGCCCTAGACCGTGGCTACATTTACCAATTCGAATCGTATCAAAATATGATGCATATCTCGAGTTATGCGTTTCGGCGCACTAGGGGGTATGCTGCCACAGAAATTTAACTCAATCACAATTAACTCACAAGTTCCACAAAAGTGCACACAAGAGAGTTAGGGTAGCACTAAACCAGGTAGGAGGGAAGAGGAGGACGAGAGGGAAGGTCCCAAGAGATTCCCCAACCAAGGAAACCCCATGCCACACAATTCCCTTCCCCATAGGCAACCCCACTTTCACATTTGTCACTTTCCCAACTCATGCCATCCACCTCAACCCACTTGGCCACACTTGCCAACCTGGTTTGGCTTCACCCAACCACATGGCAGCATTCTACAGTGATGGGTTCGCATTCCCAACCCCCAAAAGTCTGTACCCCATATTGAGTCAACCCCACAACTTCCCATAGTCGCCACAATCGAAGTACAGAAAGCATACGAACCCCAACGTTCGTAACTTTCTTGATATTGCTCCGATCGCGACGATTCTTGGCTCGTCGGAAAGATCTTGAGTAGAGCTGTCACTTCAGATATCTGCCAAAGCCAAACATCATCCACACACACTTGAAAAATCCAAACTGCGCAAAACACAAATTCTTGCACACGTTCACACCACGCTTGCAACACACGAACACTTGATGGAGGCAGACAGACGTGAATGCATATGTTTGCATCACAACAAACTCCCCCTCTGGCTGCCAACCATCATCCCACATGCCTCAGCTCATGCATGCATCCTCAATGCACACTCATCCCAGCAAGTTTCATGCCCTTCCAATGCTCAGGTTCTGCCAGGCGCTTGGTGAGAATGTCAGCCGCCTGTTGCTGGGTTTTCACAAGTTCCAGTCGAACCTCCTTATCCAGGAGCCTCCTCGTCCAATGCCACTTAGGCCGGATGTGCTTTGTCAGGCCATGAAGACAGGCATTCTTCGCAAGCTTCACAGTTGACTCATTGTCACAGAAAATCACAGTCGGCTCCTTTTGACCAACCCAAATCTCCTCTAGCAAACGCCTTAGCCACACCACCTCCTTTGCCCCATGATGAAGGGCCATGTACTCTGTCTCACACGAGGACAGCCCCACCTCGTTCTGCTTCTTGCTGCGCCAGCTCACTGCACCACCTCCAAAGAGGCACACATAGCCTCCAATGCTGGTGCCATCCGATTTCACAGAGTTGAAGCTAGCGTCGGTGTAGCACGTTAGGCGCATCTCCCCCTTGCTCAAGTCAGCTGCACCCCTCTGCAGCCTCTGTCGCACGGCACTGTACTCCAATCCCACTGATGCCGTTGCACTCACGTAGCGGACCAACCTCTTGGCCGCTTCCAGCTGCTCATGACTGGGGCGTGAAACCACACTTGCAAGCCTGGATGTAGCAAAGGCAATGTCAGGCCGCGTGTGGTTAGCCGAATAGTTGAGTGCCCCCACCATGGAGTGAAACAGCTTCCTGTCACTCTCTCCCACCACCTCCTCATCAGCACAAGGCTCTACGGTGAACCCTGAAGGCAGTGGGGTGGCTGGCTTCCCTCCATCTCGCAGCCCATACTTCTCGGCCAGCCCCTCACAATACTTCCTCTGGTGCAACCTCAACACTCCCTTGTCAAGGTCCTTCTTCACATGCATCCCCAGGTAGTACTTCACATCTCCCATCTTGGAGCACTTGAACTGCATTTCCAGCATCTCCTTCACACGCTCAATCATTGCAGACGACTCAGAGAAGAGCAGTATGTCGTCCACATACACCAGGAGCATGAGAAACTGCTCCTTCTCTTGCAGCAGGAACAAGCTGTGATCGCACTCACTCTTCTTGAACCCCCCAGCCAGCAGTGTCTCCTCCAGTTTGTGGTACCATGCACGAGGAGCCTGCTTCAGGCCATAGATGGCCTTCTTCAGCCTGCACACCCTGCCGCTCCCATCATCCAACCCCTCAGGCTACAGCATGTACAGATCCTCCAGAATGACTCCATTGAGGAAGGCGGTGGTAATGTCCAGCTGCTTTACCCGCCATCCACGGTATGCGGCCATCGCCAAAGACACTCTCAGTGTTGTGCCTTTTCCCACAGGAGCATAGAGCTCATCAAAATCCTTCCCCTTCGTCTGCTGGAACCCCTTAGCGACAAGCCTTGACTTGTAGCGCGTCAGCTCCCCATCAGGTCCATACTTGTGCCTGAAGATCAGCTTCGAAGAGATTGCCTTCTTCCCATGAGGCAGCTCACACAGCTCCCACGTCTCATTCTCCAGCAGAGAGTCATACTCCTCCTTCACACTCTGCTTCCACTTCTCAGCATCGGGCCCACTCAAGGCCTCGGTAAGTGTCTTGGGCTCAGGGACGGCTGCCCAGTAACAGTGCGCTATCTCCTCCTCATCACACTGCTCAGCCACACTTCCAGCATGCTCCACATTTCGTGAGCCAGTGCGATTATAGCTCAGCCTAATAGGTTGGCGTATATCCCTCCTAGGACACTCAGCCGTACGTGCGGCACCTCGTAGAGCATCTTGCTGCTGCTGCTGCGGCTGCTGCTGCTGCGGCTGCTGTTGCTGCTGCTGCTGCTGCTACTGCTGCTCCACCACCTCAGGTTCTCCCCCATCCTCAGTCACCCCAGAGATCTCCTCCTCTGAGATGGCAACCTCCACTTGCCTCGAAGGCCGCTGCATCTCATCGGCCTCAACGATCAGCGGTGTCGTAGGAAGCTTCTGCTGCTGCTGCTTCCACTCCTTGTAGTACAAGGACTCCAGGAACTTCACGTCCCTTGACACAGTCAGCTGCTGGCTGGTCAAGTCCCATATGAGCCAGCCCTTGTGGTCCTTCGCAAGTCCCAAGTGCACACCCCATCTTCCAGAAGCTTCCAACTTTCCCCTCTTCTCCTTCGGCACATGAAACACCACCATGCAGCCGTAGGCTCTCAGCATGTTGACTGCTGGTGCACTCCCATACCACTTGGTTTAAGGCACCCACTGCTTGTCCCCCACAGTTGCGAGCACCCGGTTCTTCACAACAACGACCTGCCGCAGTGCAGTCACCCAAAACGGATCCGGCAGCCCTGCACGCCCAAGGAGAGTGCGAGCACCTTCCTGCAGGGTCCGGTTGAACCGCTCAGCCACGCCGTTCTGCTGAGGGTTGTAGGGCACCGTGAGCTGATGCTGGATCCCCTTCTTCTTCAGCACCGCCTCAAAAACAGCGCCAATGAACTCTCCCCCATTGTCGGTGCGGATCACCTTCACTTTGTGTCCGCTCTCCCTTTGTGCTCTCGGCATCCACTCCTTGAGAACAGCCGCTGCCACCTCCCCCTTAGTCTTGAGAGGGTAGACCCACACCGCACGTGTGTGGTCATCCACAATGGTCAGGAAATAGCGGCTGCCCGAGAGAGAAGGGGCCCTCGTGGGGCCCACCACGTCCATGTGCACAAGTGCAAGTGGAGCCTTCGCTGGTCCCGTGCTGCTGCTGAAGGGAAACTTCGTGAACTTGGTCTCAAGGTATGTAGGGCAGCTCCCAATCTCCCTTGCTGCCCCCTTCACCTCCAATTCCTTCAGGTTCCCATCCTTCACCAATTTCTGCAGCATCGGAATGTTGATGTGGCACAACCTCTCGTGCCACGTCTCCCAATCGGCCTCACCACTCCCAGATGAAGCCTTTGCCCATGCAGCCGTTGCATCCACACCAGCAAGCACCTCACCATGTGATTGCTGTGGCTGCTGCACCTTCTTGACTGCATCCAGGGCCCCAGCAGTTGGTGCAGTCTCCTCTCCTCCCGCAGTTGCCTTAGCCGCTGCCGCTGCCTTTGCCGTTGCTGGAGGTTTTCCATTCCAAGGGATGATGGGCAGCTAACACAGGTCCTTGATGCAGCTGCTCTTCTCCTCCAAATCCCACAGCAGCAACTTCCCAAGCTTTGCACGGCAGCTGGTTGGGCCGAACGTGACTTTGGCCTTGCTTTTCTGCAGCCGGCGCACAGAGAGGAGGTTAGCGGATAAACCATCCACCAATAGAACATTCCCAAGTCCAACAAGTCCCCCATTGGCTCCCATCACCTTGGCATTCCCAACACCAATCACAGGGAGCAAAGCACCTGACGCGGCAGCCACAAACTTGATCTTCCCAGGGGGTTTCACCTCATCGAGCAAATCTGCCCGCAGAGTCATGTGACTCGTGCAACCAGAATCGATCACCCAGTGAGTTAGGGGGTGCATTACAACCTTCCCAACCGAACCCACATCATCCTCACTCCCTTTCACTTCCTCAACCATGAGGAACAGCCCAGGGTCAGCTTTACCTTGTGCACCATCACCTTGTGCACCTGAACCTTGCACAGCACCACCTCGTGCGCATTCACCACTTGGCGGCTTCATGCCTGGAGGTGCCCATCCCTCAGGCCGGCTGAAACACTTGAACCACGGGTGTCCAGCCTTCTTGCAGTACCAGCACGCACCCTCCATTCGTGTGCTCCCCCTGCCACCAGAGCTCCC
Organism: Closterium sp. NIES-65; assembly: GCA_948144175.1. Taxonomy (NCBI): domain Eukaryota; kingdom Viridiplantae; phylum Streptophyta; class Zygnematophyceae; order Desmidiales; family Closteriaceae; genus Closterium; species Closterium sp. NIES-65. The sequence continues at coordinate 28,852 of CANXME010001330.1, forward strand.
ATGCCCCTCATTGTAGTCACCTCGGCCTCTCCCTCTGCCAAAGCCTCTCCCACGGCCTCGGCCTCTCCCTCCCCCTCTCCCTGTGCTGCCTCCTGCAGCTCCATACCCCTCAGCAGTTTTGTTGGCAGCACCACCTCCAGTGTGGCGCCTGCGGAAGTCCTCCTGCAGGATCTGCTGCCGTAGCCACTCAGGCGTCCATTTGTCCTGCTGAACGTTGAGGGTGGGGATGAGGTTGTCCCACGAGTTGTCGAGCACCGAGATGATCTTGGTGCACTGTTGCATCTGCGACACTTCGCTGCCCGCCGCTGCCATCCTCGCATAGGTGTCCTTGATCTTGTCAAGGACCGGCTTCACATCATCTCCCGGCCGCATGGAGAGGGCAGCCAACTCCTTCTCCAATACGATCACCATCGGCAGCGTGTTGGGTTGAACCACGTCGCGAAGCAGCTTCCACGCCTTCGGTCCCGAGTCATCGAGCTCCACCAGGTCCTTGATATGCTGGAACATATCATTGTTGACCGATTGAAGGATTAGGTCGTACAGCACCGCGCTCCTCTCAATCCATTTGTCGCGGGCATCACCTTCCTCCGGCATCTTCTCTTCTCCCATCGCAAGTTTTAGCAGCTTGTAGCGCTTGAAAGCGCTCCGCATCCGCCCGCTCCATTCCTCATAGTTGGAGCCGTCCAAAGCCTCGATCTTGGACGGTGGCGGTTCACTCTTCTTCTCAGCTCCTTCTCCACTCATCTCCTCTGCTCCCAATCAGAGGTTTCAGCTCCCCCTTTGCTGTCCACACCGAAGTCTCACACAATTTTCCACAGGTGTCGGCGCCAACGAAATTTCGGCAGAGTTTCCCCTTAATGGAAGTCACATCCAACCTCTAGAACTCCACATAGACACGCCCACAGGCCATGGTGGGTCTAGGAGGGTCTTCACACTTCAGTAGACTCTCCACAAAGTCCTTAATCAGCTCTGATACCACTTGTTAGAGACTAAGGATCGAGTCTATGAAGATTAGGTGCTCAAATTTATCAAAATCGTTGGTCTCAATTTCTGGACAGAAACGTCGACTTCACAAGAAACGTCGTCGACGGAAGGTGCACTGTTAGAATCCCACGAAATTCGAATATGTTGTAGCCCTAGACCGTGGCTACATTTACCAATTCGAATCGTATCAAAATATGATGCATATCTCGAGTTATGCGTTTCGGCGCACTAGGGGGTATGCTGCCACAGAAATTTAACTCAATCACAATTAACTCACAAGTTCCACAAAAGTGCACACAAGAGAGTTAGGGTAGCACTAAACCAGGTAGGAGGGAAGAGGAGGACGAGAGGGAAGGTCCCAAGAGATTCCCCAACCAAGGAAACCCCATGCCACACAATTCCCTTCCCCATAGGCAACCCCACTTTCACATTTGTCACTTTCCCAACTCATGCCATCCACCTCAACCCACTTGGCCACACTTGCCAACCTGGTTTGGCTTCACCCAACCACATGGCAGCATTCTACAGTGATGGGTTCGAATTCCCAACCCCCAAAAGTCTGTACCCCATATTGAGTCAACCCCACAACTTCCCATAGTCGCCACAACCGAAGTACAGAAAGCATACGAACCCCAACGTTCGTAACTTTCTTGACATTGCTCCGATCGCGACGATTCTTGGCTCGTCGGAAAGATCTTGAGTAGAGCTGTCACTTCAGATATCTGCCCAAGCCAAACATCATCCACACACACTCGAAAAATCCAAACCGCGCAAAACACAAATTCTTGCACACGTTCACACCACGCTTGCAACACACGAACACCTGATGGAGGCAGACAGACGTGAATGCATATGTTTGCATCACAACAACCCCGCCCCATTCTTCCGCTTTTCATCACCCCGCCCCATTCTCCCGCTTTCCATCACCCCGCCCCATTCTCCCGCTTTCCATCACCCCGCCCCATTCTCCCGCTTTCCATCACCCCGCCCCATTCTCCCGCTTTCCATCACTCCGCCCCATTCTCCCGCTTTCCATCACCCCGCCCTATTCTCTAGCTTTCCATCACCCCGCCCCATTCTCCCGCTTTCCATCACCCCGCCCCATTCTCCCGCTTTCCATCACCTCGCCCCATTCTCCCGCTTTCCATCACCCCGCACCATTCTCCCGCTTTCCATCACCCCGCCCCATTCTCCCGCTTTCCATCACCCCGCCCCATTCTCCCGCTTTCCATCACCCCGCCCCTTTCTCCCTCTTTCCATCACCCCGCCCCATTCTCCCGCTTTCCATCACCCCGCCCTATTCTCCCGCTTTCCATCACCCCACCCCATTCTCCCGTTTTCCATCACCCCGCCCCATTCTCCCGCTTTCCATCACCCCGTCCCATTCTCCCTCTTTTCATCACCCCGCCCCATTCTCCCTCTTTCCATCACCCCACCCCATCCTCCCTCTTTCCATCGCCCCGCCCCATTCTTCCGCTTTTCATCACCCCGTCCCATTCTCCCTCTTTCCATCACCCCGCCCCATTCCCCCTCTTTCCATCTGCCTGCCCCATTCTCCCGCTCTCCATCACCCTGCCCTATTCTCCCTATTTCAATCACCCCGCCCCATTCTCCCGCTTTCCATCACCCCGCTTTCCATCACCCCGCCCCATTCTCCCGCTTTCCATCACCCCGCCCCATTCTCCCTCGTTCCATCACCCCGCCCCATTCTCCCTCTTTCCATCACCTCGCCCTATTCTCCCTCTTCCCATCACCCCGCCCCATTCTCCCGCTTTCCATTACCCCGCCCCATTCTCAAACTTTCCATCACCCCGCCCCATTCTCCCTCTTTCGATCACCCCTGCCCCATTCTCACGCTTTCCATCACCCCGCCCCATTCTCTCTCTTTCCATCACCCCGCCCCAGTCTCCCTCTTTCCATCACCCCGTCCCATTCTCCCTCTTTCCATCACCCCGCCCCATTCTCCCTCTTTCCATCATCCCGCCCCATCCTCCCTATTTCCATCACCCCGCCCCATTCTTCCGCTTTCCATCACCCCGCCCCATTCTCCAGCTTACCATCACCCCGCCCCATTCTCCAGCTTTCCATCACCCCGCCCCATTCTCCCGCTTCCAAATACCCCGCCCCATTCTCCCGCTTTCCACCACCCTGCCCCATTCTCCCGCTTTCCATCACCCTGCCCCATTCTCCCGCTTTCCATCACCCCGCCCCATTCCTCGCTTTCCATCACCCCACCCCATTCTCCCGCTTTCCATCACCCCACCCCATTCTCCCGCTTTCCATCACCCCGCCCCATTCACAAGCTTTCCATCACCCCGCCCCATTCTCCCGCTTTCCATCACCCCGCCCCATTCTCCCGCTTTCCATCACCCCGCCCCATTCTCCCGCTTTCCATCACCCCGCCCCGTTCTCCCGCTTTCCATCACCCCGCCCCATTCTCCCGCTTTCCATCACCCTGCCCCATTCTCCCGCTTTCCATCACCCCGCCCCATTCTCCCGCTTTCCATCACCCCGCCCCATTCTCAAGCTTTCCATCACCCTGCCCCATTCTCCTGCTTTCCATCACCCCGCCCCATTCTCCCGCTTTTCATCACCCCGCCCCATTCTCCCGCTTTCCATCACCCCGCCCCATTCTCCTGCTTTCCATCACCCCGCCCTATTCTCC
>CANXME010001331.1:0-39582 GCA_948144175.1 Closterium sp. NIES-65
CTCAAGGTGGGTGGAACACACGGTGGGTTGAACACACGGTGGGTTGAACACACGGTGGGTTGAACACACGGTGGGTTTGAACACACGGTGGGTTGAACACACGGTGGGTTAAACACAACGTAGGTTTAGGAACACGGTGGGTTGAACACACGGTGCATTGAACATTCGGTGGGTGGAACACACGGTGGGTTGATCACACGGTGGGTTCAAAACACGGTGGGCTCAACACACGGTGGGTTCAACACACATGCGTTGAAACACACGGTGGGTGGAACACACAGTGGGTTGAACACACAGTGGGTTGAACAAACGGTGGTTGATCACACGGTGGGTGGAACACATGGTGGGTTGAAACACACGGTGGGTTGAACACACGATAGGTTGAACACACGGTGGGGTTGAACATACGGTGGGTTCAACACACGGTGGTTTGAAACACACGGTGGGTTGAACACACGGTGGGTTGATCACATGGTGGGTGGAACACACGGTGGGTTGAACACACGGTGGGTTGAACACATGGTGGGTTGAACATACGGTGGGTTGATCACACGGTGGGTGGAACACACGGTGGGTTGAACACACGGTGGGTTGAACACACGATAGGTTGAGCACACGGTGGGTTGAACACACGGTGCGTTGAACACACGGTGGGTTGAACACAAGGTGGGTTGAACACACGGTGGGTTGATCACATGGTGGGTGGAACAAACGGTGGGTTGAACACACGGTGGGTTGAACACACGATAGGTTGGACACACGGTGGGTTGAACACACGGTGGGTTGAACACACGGTGGGTTGAACACACGGTAGGTTTAAGACACGGTGGGTTGAACACACGGTGCATTGAACATTCGGTGGGTGGAACACACGGTGGGTTGAACACACAGTGGGTTGAAATCTCCGTGGGATCAACACACGGTGGGTTCAACACATGATGCGTTGAAGACACGGTGGATGGAACACACGGTGGGTGGAACACACGGTGGGTGGAACACGCGGTGGGTTGAACACACGGTGGGTTGAACACACGATAGGTTGAACACACGGTGGGTTGAACACACGGTGGGTTGAACACACGGTGGGTTGAAAACTTGGTGGGTTGAACATACGGTTGGTTGATCACACGGTGCGTGGAACACACGGTGGGTTGAACACACGGTGGGTTGAACACACGATAGGTTGAGCACACGGTGGGTTGAACACACGGTGCGTTGAACACACAGTGGGTTGAAAATACGGTCGGTTGATTACACGGTGGGTGGAACACACGGTGGGTTGAACACACGGTGGGTTGAACACACGGTGGGTTGAACACACAGTGGGTTGAACACACGGTGCGTTGAACACACGGTGGGTTGAAAATACGGTCGGTTGATCACACGGTGGGTGGAACACACGGTGGGTTGAACACACGGTGGGTGGAACACACGGTGGGTTGAACACACGGTGGGTTGAACACACGGTGGGTAGATCACACCGTGGGTGGAACACACGGTGGGTTGAACACACGGTGGGTTGATCACACGGTGGGTTTAACACACGGTGCGTTGAACACACGGTGGGTGGAACACACGGTGGGTTGAACACATGGTGGGTTGAACACACAGTGGGTTGATCACACAGTGGGTGGAACACACAGTGGGTTGAACACACGGTGGGTTGAACACACAGTGGATTGAACACACGGTGGGTTGAAGACAGTGTGGATTCATCACACGGTGGGTTCAACACACGGTGTGTTGAACACACGGTGGGTGGAACACACGGTGGGTTGAACACACGGTGGGTTGAACACACGGTGGGCTGATCACACGTTTGGTTGAACACACGGTGGGTTCAACACACGGTGCGTTCAACACACGGTGGGTGGAACACACCGTGGGTTGAACACAAGGTGGGTTGAATACACGGTAGGTTGAACACACGGTGAGTTGAACACACAGTGGGTTGAACACACGGTGGGTTGAACACACGGTGGGTTTAACACACGGTGGGTTGAACACACGGTGGGTTGAACACACGGTAGGTTGAACACACGGTGGGTTGAACACACGGTGGGTTGAACATACAGTGGGTTCAACACACGGTGCGTTGAACACATGGTGGGTTGAACACACGATAGGTTGAACACACGGTGGGTTGAACACACGGTGGGTTGAACACACGGTGGGTTGAACACACGGTGGGTTCAACACACGGTGCGTTGAACACACGGTGGGTGGAACACACGGTGGGTTGAACACATGGTGGGTTGAACACACGGTGGGTTGAACACACGATATGTTGAACACACAGTGGGTTGAACACACGGTGGGTTCAACACACGGTGGGTTCAACATATGGTGGGTTCAACACACGGTGGGTTCAACACACGGTGGGTGGAACACACGGTGGGTTGAACATATGGTGGGTTGAACATACAGTGGGTTGAACACACGGTGGGTTGAACACACTGTGGGTTGAACACACGGTGGGTTGAACACACGGTGGGTTGGACACACGATAGGTTGAGCACACGGTGGGTTGAACACACGGTGTGTTGAACACACGGTGGGTGCAACACAGGGTGGGTTGAACACATGGTGGGTTGAACGCACGGTGGGTTGATCACACCGTGGGTGGAACACACGGTGGGTTGAACACACGGTGGGTTTAACACACGGTGGGTTGAATATACGGTGGGTTGATCACACGGTGGGTTGAACACACGGTGGGTTGATCACACGGTGGGTTTAACACACGGTGCGTTGAACACACTGTGGGTGGAACACACGGTGGTTTGAACACATGGTGGGTCGAACACACGGTGGGTTGATGACAAGGTGGGTGGAACACACAGTGGGTTGAACACACGGTGGGTTGAACACACGGTGGATTGAACACACGGTGGGTTGAAGACAGTGTGGATTCAACACACGGTGGGTTCAACACACGGTGCGTTGAACACACGGTGGGTTGAACACACGGTGGGCTGATCACACGTTTGGTTGAACACACGGTGGGTTCAACACACGGTGCGTTCAACACACGGTGGGTGGAACACACCGTGGGTTGAACACAAGGTGGGTTGAAGACACGGTAGGTTGAACACACGGTGAGTTGAACACACAGTGGGTTGAACACACGGTGGGTTGAACACACGGTGGGTTTAACACACGGTGGGTTGAACACACGGTGGGCTGAACACACGGTAGGTTGAACACACGGTGGGTTGAACATAAGGTGGGTTGAACATACGGTGGGTTCAATACACGGTGCGTTGAACACATGGTGGGTTGAACACACGATAGGTTGAACACACAGTGGGTTGAACACACGGTGGGTTGAACACACGGTGGGTTGAACACACGGTGGGCTGATCACACGTTTGGTTGAACACATGGTGGGTTCAACACACGGTGCGTTCAACACACGGTGGGTGGAACACACCGTGGGTTGAACACAAGGTGGGTTGAAGACACGGTAGGTTGAACACACGGTGAGTTGAACACACAGTGGGTTGAACACACGGTGGGTTGAACACACGGTGGGTTTAACACACGGTGGGTTGAACACACGGTGGGCTGAACACACGGTAGGTTGAACACACGGTGGGTTGAACATAAGGTGGGTTGAACATACGGTGGGTTCAATACACGGTGCGTTGAACACATGGTGGGTTGAACACACGATAGGTTGAACACACGGTGGGTTGAACACACGGTGGGTTGAACACACGGTGGGTTGAACACACGGTGGGCTCAACACACGGTGCGTTGAACACACGGTGGGTGGAACACACAGTGGGTTGAACACATGGTGGGTTGAACACACGGTGGGTTGAACACACGATATGTTGAACACACTGTGGGTTGAACACACGGTGGGTTCAACACATGGTGGGTTCAACATATGGTGGGTTCAACACACGGTGGGTGGATCACACGGTGGGTTGAACACATGGTGGGTTGAACATATGGTGGGTTGATCACACAGTGGGTGGAACACACAGTGGGTTGAACACACGGTGGGTTGAAACACGATAGGTTGAGCACACGGTGGGTTGAACACACGGTGGGTTCAACACACGGTGGGTTGAACACAAGGTGGGTTGAACACACGGTGGGTTGATCACAAGGTGGGTGGAACACACGGTGGGTTGAACACACGGTGGGTTGAACACACGGTGGGTTGAACACACGGTGGGTTGAACACACGGTGGGTTGAATACACGGTGGGTTAAACACACGGTAGGTTTAGGACACGGTGGGTTCAACACACGGTGCATTGAACATTCGGTGGGTGGAACACACGGTGGGTTGAACACACGGTGGGTTCAAAACACGGTGGGCTCAACACACGGTGGGTTCAACACACGATGCGTTGAACACACGGTGGGTGGAACACACAGTGGGTTGAACACACAGTGGGTTGAACAAAAGGTGGGTTGAACACACAGTGGGTGGAACACATGGTGGGTTGAACACACGGTGGGTTGAACACACAATAGGTTGAACACACGGTGGGTTGAACATACGGTGGGTTCAACACACGGTGGGTTGAACACACGGTGGGTTCAACACACGGTTGGTGGAACACACGGTGGGTTGAACACATGGTGGGTTGAACATACAGTGGGTTGATCACACGGTGGGTGGAACACACGGTGGGTTGAACACACGGTGGGTTGAACACACGATAGGTTGAGCACACGGTGGGTTGAACACACGGTGCGTTGAACACACGGTGGGTTGAATACAAGGTGGGTTGAACACACGGTGGTTTGATCGCATGGTGGGTGGAACACACGGTGGGTTGAACACACGGTGGGTTGAACACACGGTAGGTTGAACACACGGTGGGTTGAACACACGGTGGGTTGAACATACAGTGGGTTCAACACACGGTGCGTTGAACACATGGTGGGTTGAACACACGATAGGTTGAACACACGGTGGGTTGAACACACGGTGGGTTGAACACACGGTGCGTTGAACACACGGTAGGTTTAAGACACGGTGGGTTGAACACACGGTGCATTGAACATTCGGTGGGTGGAACACACGGTGGGTTGAACACACGGTGGGTTCAACACATGATGCGTTGAAGACACGGTGGATGGAACACACGGTGGGTGGAACACACGGTGGGTGGAACACGCGGTGGGTTGAACACACGGTGGGTTGAACACACGATAGGTTGAACACGCGGTGGGTTGAACACGCGGTGGGTTGAACACACGGTGGGTTCAACACACGGTGGGTTCAACATACGGTGGGTGGAATACACGGTGGGTTGAACACACTGTGGGTTGAACATACGGTGGGTTGATCACACTGTGGGTGGAACACACGGTGGGTTGATCACACGGTGGGTGGAACACACGGTGGGTTGAACACACGGTGGGTTGAACACACGGTGGGTTGATCACACCGTGGGTGGAACACACGTTGGGTGGAACACATGGTGGGTGGATCACATGGTGGGTTGAACACACGGTGGGTTGAACACACGGTGGGTTGAACACATGGTGGGTTGAACATACGGTGGGTTGATCACACGGTGGGTTGATCACACGGTGGGTTGATCACACGGTGGGTTGATCACACGGTGGGTTGAATACACGGTGGGTTGAACATACGGTGGGTTGAACACACGGTGGGTTGAACACACGGTGGGTTAAACACACGGTGGGTTGAACACACAGTGGGTTGAACACACGGTGGGTTGAACACACAGTGCGTTGAAGACACGGTGGGCTGAACACACGGTGGGTTGAACACACGATAGGTTGAACACACGGTGGGTTGAACACACGGTGGGTTGAACACACAAAGGGTTCAACACACGGTGGGTTCAACACACGGTGCGTTGAACAAACGGTGGGTTGAACACACGGTGGGTTGATCACATGGTGGCTTGAACACACGGTGGGTTGATCACACCGCGGGTGGAACACACGGTGGGTTGAACACACGGTGGGTTGATCAGACGGTGGGTTGAACACACGGTGGGTTGAACACACGGTGGGTTGATCACACGGTGGGTTGATCACACGGTGGGTTGAACACACGGTGGGTTGAACACACGGTGGGTTGAACACACGGTGGGTTGAGCACACGGTGCGTTTAACACACGGTGGGTTGAACACACGGTGCGTTGAACACACGGTGGGTTGAACACAAGGTGGGTTGAACACACGGTGGGTTGATCACATGGTGGGTGGAACACCCGGTGGGTTGAACACACGGTGGGTTGAACACACGATAGGTTGAGCACACGGTGGGTTGAACACACGGTGCGTTGAACACACGGTGGGTGGAACACACGGTGGGTTGAACACATGGTGGGTTGAAGACACGGTGGGTTGATCACACCGTGGGTGGAAGTTGAACACACGGTGGGTTGATCAGACGGTGGGTTGAACACACGGTGGGTTGAACAAACAGTGGGTTGAACACATGGTGGGTTGAACATACAGTGGGTTGATCACACGGTGGGTTGATCATACGGTGGGTTGATCACACGGTGGGTTGATCAACGGTGGGTTGAACACACAGTGGGTTGAACACACGGTGGGTTGAACACACGGTGGGTTGAACACACTGTGCGTCGAACACACGGTGGGTTGAACACACGGTGCGTTGAAAACACGGTGGGTTGAACACACAGTGGGTCGATCACATGGTGGGTGGAACACACGGTGTGTTGAACACATGGTGGGTTGAACAGACGATAGGTTGAACACACGGTGGGTTGATCACACGGTGGGTTGAACACACGGTAGGTTTAAGACACGGTGGGTTGAACACACGGTGCATTGAACATTCGGTGGGTGGAACACACCATGGGTTGAACACACGGTGGGTTCAAACACGGTGGGTTGAACACATGGTGGGTTGAACATACGGTGGGTTGATCACACGGTGGGTTGATCACACGGTGGGTTGATCATACGGTGGGTTGATCACACGGTGGGTTGAACACACGGTGGGTTGAACACACAGTGGGTTGAATACACGGTGGGTTGAGCACACGGTGCGTTGAATACACGGTGGGTTGAACACACGGTGCGTTGAACACACGGTGGGTTGAACACAAGGTGGGTTGAACACACGGTGGGTTGATCACATGGTGGGTGGAACACCCGGTGGGTTGAACACACGGTGGGTTGAACATACGATAGGTTGAACACACGGTGGGTGGAACACACGGTGGGTTGAACACATGGTGGGTTGAAGACACGGTGGGTTGATCACACCGTGGGTGGAACACACGGTGGGTTGAACACACGGTGGGTTGATCAGACGGTGGGTTGAACACACGGTGGGTTGAACAAACAGTGGGTTGAACACATGGTGGGTTGAACATACGGTGGGTTGATCACACGGTGGGTTGATCACACGGTGGGTTGATCACACGGTGGGTTGATCAACGGTGGGTTGAACACACAGTGGGTTGAACACACGGTGGGTTGAACACACGGTGGGTTGAACACACGGTGCGTTGAACACACGGTGGGTTGAACACACGGTGCGTTGAAAACACGGTGGGTTGAACACACAGTGGGTCGATCACATGGTGGGTGGAACACACGGTGGGTTGAACACATGGTGGGTTGAACAGACGATAGGTTGAACACACGGTGGGTTGATCACACGGTGGGTTGAACACACGGTAGGTTTAAGACACGGTGGGTTGAACACACGGTGCATTGAACATTCGGTGGGTGGAACACACCATGGGTTGAACACACTGTGGGTTGAACACATGGTGGGTTGAACATACGGTGGGTTGATCACAAGGTGGGTTGATCACACGGTGGGTTGATCACACGGTGGGTTGATCACACGGTGGGTTGAACATACGGTGGGTTGAACACACGGTGGGTTGAACACACGGTGGGTTGAACACACGGTGGGTTGAACACACGGTGGGTTGAACACACGGTGGGTTGAACACACGGTGGGTTCAACACTCGGTGGGTTCAACACACGGTGGGTTCAACACACGGTGGGTGGAACACACGGTGGGTTGAACACATGGTGGGTTGAACATAAGGTGGGTTGATCAGACGGTGGGTGGAACACACGGTGGGTTGAACACACGGTGGGTTGAACACACGATAGGTTGAGCACACGGTTGGTTGAACACACGGTGGGTTCAACACACGGTGGGTTGAACACAAGGTGGGTTGAACACAAAGTGGGTTGATCACAAGGTGGGTGGAACACACGGTGGGCTGAACACACGGTGGGTTGAACACACGGTGGGTTGATCATACCGTGGGTGGAACACACGGTCGGTTGAACACACGGTGGGTTGAACACATGGTGGGTTGAACATACGGTGGGTTGATCACAAGGTGGGTTGATCACACGGTGGGTTGATCACACGGTGGGTTGATCACACGTTGGGTTGAACACACGGTGATTTGAACACACGGTGGGTTGAACACATGGTGGGTTGAACACACGGTGGGTTGAACACACGGTGGGTTGAACATACGGTGGGTTGATCACAAGGTGGGTTGATCACACGGTGGGTTGATCACACGGTGGGTTGATCACACGGTGGGTTGAACATACGGTGGGTTGAACACACGGTGGGTTGAACACACGGTGGGTTGAACACACGGTGGGTTGAACACACGGTGGGTTGAACACACGGTGGGTTGAACACATGGTGGGTTCAACACACGGTGGGTTCAACACACGGTGGGTTCAACACACGGTGGGTGGAACACACGGTGGGTTGAACACATGGTGGGTTGAAAATAAGGTGGGTTGATCACACGGTGGGTGGAACACACGGTGGGTTGAACACACGGTGGGTTGAACACACGATAGGTTGAGCACACGGTGGGTTGAACACACGGTGGGTTCAACACACGGTGGGTTGAACACAAGGTGGGTTGAACACACAGTGGGTTGATCACAAGGTGGGTGGAACACACGGTGGGTTGAACACACGGTGGGTTGATCATACCGTGGGTGGAACACACGGTGGGTTGAACACACGGTGGGTTGAACACATGGTGGGTTGAACATACGGTGGGTTGATCACAAGGTGGGTTTAGCATGCGTCCGTACACAAGCATGCGACCGGACTCAAGCATGCGTCCGGACACAAGCATGCGTGCGGACACAAGCACGCGACCGGACTCAAGCATGCAGTCGGACACAAGCATGCGACCGGACACAAGCATGCGTCCCGACACAAGCATGCAACCGGACTCAAGCATACGTTCGGACACAAGCATGCGTCCGGACACAAGCATGCGTCCGGACACAAGCATGCGTCCGGACACAAGCATGCGACCAGACACAAGCATGCGTCCGGACACAAGCATGCGTCCGTACACAAGCATGCGTCCGGACACAAGCATGCGTCCGGACACAAGCATGCGACCGGACTCAAGCATGCGTCCGGACACAAGCATGCGTCCGGACACACAGTTGGTTGAACACACAGTTGGTTGAACACACGATTGGTTGAACACACGGTGGGTTGTACACACGGTGGGTTCAACACACGGTGGGATGAACACACGGTGGGTTCAACACACGGTGGGTTGAACACATGGTGGGTTGAACATACGGTGGGTTGATCACACGGTGGGTTGAACACACGGTGGGTTGAACACACGATAGGTTGAGCACAGAGTGGGTTGAACACACGGTGCGTTGAACACACGGTGGGTGGAACACACGGTGGGTTGAACACATGGTGGGTTGAACATACAGTGGGTTGATCACACGGTGGGTGGAACACACGGTGAGTTGAACACACGGTGGGTTGAACACACGATACGTTGAACACACGGTGGGTTGAACACACGGTGGTTTCAACACACGATGGGTGGAATACACGATCGGTTGAACACACGGTGGGTGGAACACAAGGTGGGTTAAACACACAGTGGGTTGAACACACGGTGGGTTGATCACACCATGGGTGGAACACACGGTTGGTTGAACACACGGTGGGTTGATCACACGGTGGGTTGAACAAATAGTGGGTGGAACACACGGTGGGTTGAACACATGGTGGGTTGAACATACGGTGGGTTGATCACACGGTGGGTTGATCACACGGTGGGTTGATCACACGGTGGGTTGAACACACAGTGGGTTGATTACACGGTGGGTTGAACACACGGTTGGTTGAACACACAGAGGGTTGAACACAGGGTGGGTTGAACACACGGTGGGTTGAACACACGGTGGGTTGAATACACGGTGCGTTGAACACACAGTGGATTGAACACACGGTGCGTTGAACACACGGTGGGTTGCACACAAGGTGGGTTGAACACACAGTGGGTTGATCACATGGTGCGTGGAACACACGGTGGGTTGAACACATGGTGGGTTGAACACACGATAGGTTGAACACACGGCGGGTTGATCACACAGTGGGTTGAACATACGGTAGGTTGATCACACAGTGGGTGGAACACACGGTGGGTTGAACACACGGTGGGTTCAACACACGGTGGGTTCAACACACGGTGGGTTCAACACACGGTGGGTGGAACACACGGTGGGTTGAACACATGGTGGGTTGAACATACGGTGGGTTGAACACACGGTGGGTGGAACACACAGTGGGTTGAACACACAGTGGGTTGAACACACGATAGGTTGAACATACGGTGGGTTGAACACACGGTGGGTTGATCACACGGTGGGTTGAACACACGGTGGGTTTAAGACACGGTGGGTTGAACACACGGTGCATAGAACATTCGGTGGGTGAAACACACGGTGGGTTGAACTCACGGTGGGTTCAAAACACGGTGGGCTCAACATACGATGCGTTGAACACACGGTGGGTGGAACACACGGTGGGTTGAACACACGGTGGGTTGAACACACGATAGGTTGAACACACGGAGGGTTGAACACACGGTGGGTTCAACACACGGTGGGTTGAACACACGGTGGGTTCAACACACGATGGGTGGAATACACGGTGGGGTGAACACACAGTGCGTTGAACATACGGTGGGTTGATCACACGGTGGGTGGAACACACGGTGGGTTGAACAAACGGTGGGTGGAACACACGGTGGGTTCAACACACGGTGGGTTGAACACACGGTGGGTTGATCTCACCGTGGGTGGAACACACGGTGGGTTCAACACACGGTGGGTTGATCACACGGTGGGTTGAACACACGGTGGGTGGAACACACGGTGGGTTGAACACATGGTGGGTTGAACATACGGTGGGTTGATTACACGGTGGGTTGAACACACGGTGGGTTGAACACACGGAGGGTTGAACACAGGGTGGGTTGAACACACGGTGGGCTGAACACACGGTGGGTTGAACACACGGTGCGTTGAACACACGGTGGGTTGAAGACACGGTGCGTTGAACACACGGTGGGTTGCACACAAGGTGGGTTGAACACACAGTGGGTTGATCACATGGTGCGTGGAACACACGGTGGGTTGAACACATGGTGGGTTGAACACACAGTGGGCTGAACACACGGTGGGTTGAACACATGGTGGGTTGAACATACGGTGGGTTGAACACACGGTGGGTGGAACACACAGTGGGTTGAACACACAGTGGGTTGAACACACGATAGGTTGAACATACGGTGGGTTGAACACACGGTGGGTTGATCACACGGTGGGTTGAACACACGGTGCATAGAACATTCGGTGGGTGAAACACACGTTGGGTTGAACACACGGTGGGTTCAAAACACGGTGGGTTCAACACCCGGTGGGTTCAACACACGATGCGTTGAACACACGGTGGGTTGAACACACTGTGGGTTGAACACATGGTGGGTTGAACACACGGTGGGTTCAACACACGATGGGTGGAATACACGGTGGGTTGAACACACAGTGCGTTGAACATACGGTGGGTTGATCACACGGTGGGTGGAACACACGGTGGGTTGAACAAACGGTGGGTGGAACACACGGTGGGTTGAACACACGGTGGGTTGATCTCACCGTGGGTGGAACACGCGGTGGGTTCAACACACGGTGGGTTTATCACACGGTGGGTTGAACACACGGTGGGTTCAACACACGATGGGTGGAATACACGGTGGGTTGAACACACAGTGCGTTGAACATACGGTGGGTTGATCACACGGTGGGTGGAACACACGGTGGGTTGAACAAACGGTGGGTGGAACACATGGTGGGTTGAACACACGGTGGGTTGAACACACGGTGGGTTGATCTCACCGTGGGTGGAACACACGGTGGGTTCAACACACGGTGGGTTGATCACACGGTGGGTTGAACACACGGTGGGTGGAACACATGGTGGGTTAAACACATGGTGGGTTGAACATGCGGTGGGTTGATCACACGGTGGGTTGATCACACGGTGGTTTGATCACTGGGTGGGTTGAACACACGGTGGGTTGATTACACGGTGGGTTGAACACACGGTGGGTTGAACACACGGTGGGTTGAACACACGGTGGGTTGAACACATGGTGGGTTGAACACACGGTGGGTTGAACACACGGTGCGTTGAACACACGGTGGGTTGAACACACGGTGCGTTGAACACACGGTGGGTTAAACACACGGTGGGTTCAACACACGGTGGGTTCAACACACGGTGGGTTCAACACACGATGCGTTGAACACACGGTGGGTGGAACACACGGTGGGTAGAACACACGGTGGGTTGAACACACGATAGGTTGAACACACAGTGGGTGGAACACACAGTGCGTTGAACATACGGTGGGTTGATCACACGGTGGGTGGAACACACGGTGGGTTGATCACACGGTGGGTTGAACACACGATAGGTTGAGCACACGGTGGGTTGAACACACGGTGCGTTGAACACACGGTGGGTGGAACACACGGTGGGTTGAACACATGGTGGGTTGAACACACGGTGGGTTGATCGCACCGTGGGTGGAACACACGGTGGGTTGAACACACGGTGGGTTGATCACACGGTGGGTTTTACACACGGTGGGTGGAACACACGGTGGGTTGAACACATGGTGGGTTGAACATACGGTGGGTTGATCACACGGTGGGTGGAACACACAGTGGGTTGAACACACAGTGGGTTGAACACACGATAGGTTGAACATACGGTGGGTTGAACACACGGTGGGTTGATCACACGGTGGGTTGAACACACGGTGGGTTTAAGACACGGTGGGTTGAACACACGGTGCATAGAACATTCGGTGGGTGAAACACACGGTGGGTTGAACTCACGGTGGGTTCAAAACACGGTGGGCTCAACATACGATGCGTTGAACACACGGTGGGTGGAACACACGATAGGTTGAACACACGGAGGGTTGAACACACGGTGGGTTCAACACACGGTGGGTTGAACACACGGTGGGTTGATTACACGGTGGGTTGAACACACGGTGGGTTGAACACACGGTGGGTTGAACACACGGTGGGTTTAACACATGGTGGGTTGAACACACGGTGGGTTGAACACACGGTGCGTTGAACACACGGTGGGTTGAACACACGGTGCGTTGAACACACGGTGGGTTAAACACAAGGTGGGTTGAACACACAGTGGGTTGATCACATGGTGGGTGGAACACACGGTGGGTTGAACACATGGTGGGTTGAACACACGATGGGTTGAACATATGGTGGGTTGATCACACGGTGGGTTGAACACACGGTAGGTTTAAGACACGTTGGGTTGAACACACGGTGCATTGAACATTCGGTGGGTGGAACACACCGTGGGTTGAACACACGGTGGGTTCAAAACACGGTGGGTTCAACACACGGTGGGTTCAACACACGATGCGTTGAACACACGGTGGGTGGAACACACGGTGGGTAGAACACACGGTGGGTTGAACACACGATAGGTTGAACACACAGTGGGTGGAACACACAGTGCGTTGAACATACGGTGGGTTGATCACACGGTGGGTGGAACACACGGTGGGTTGATCACACGGTGGGTTGAACACACGATAGGTTGAGCACACGGTGGGTTGAACACACGGTGCGTTGAATACACGGTGGGTGGAACACACGGTGGGTTGAACACATGGTGGGTTGAACACACGGTGGGTTGATCACACCGTGGGTGGAACACACGGTGGGTTGAACACACGGTGGGTTGATCACACGGTGGGTTGAACACACGGTGGATGGAACACACGGTGGGTTGAACACATGGTGGGTTGAACATACGGTGGGTTGATCACACGGTGGGTGGAACACACAGTGGGTTGAACACACAGTGGGTTGAACACACGATAGGTTGAACATCCGGTGGGTTGAACACACGGTGGGTTGATCACACGGTGGGTTGAACACACGGTGGGTTTAAGACATGGTGGGTTGAACACACGGTGCATAGAACATTCGGTGGGTGAAACACACGGTGGGTTGAACTCACGGTGGGTTCAAAACACGGTGGGCTCAACATACGATGCGTTGAACACACGGTGGGTGGAACACACGGTGGGTTGAACACACGGTGGGTTGAACACACGATAGGTTGAACACACGGAGGGTTGAACACACGGTGGGATCAACACACGGTGGGTTGAACACACGGTGGGTTCAACACACGATGGGTGGAATACACGGTGGGTTGAACACACAGTGCGTTGAACATACGGTGGGTTGATCACACGGTGGGTGGAACACACGGTGGGTTGAACAAACGGTGGGTGGAACACACGGTGGGTTGAACACACGGTGGGTTGAACACACGGTGGGTTGATCTCACCGTGGGTGGAACACACGGTGGGTTCAACACACGGTGGGTTGATCACACGGTGGGTTGAACACACGGTGGGTGGAACACACGGTGGGTTGAACACATGGTGGGTTGAACATGCGGTGGGTTGATCACACGGTGGGTTGATCACACGGTGGGTTGATCACTGGGTGGGTTGAACACACGGTGGGTTGATTACACGGTGGGTTGAACACACGGTGGGTTGAACACACGGTGGGTTGAACACACGGTGGGTTGAACACACGGTGCGTTGAACACACGGTGGGTTGAACACACGGTGCGTTGAACACACGGTGGGTTAAACACAAGGTGGGTTGAACACACAGTGGGTTGATCACATGGTGGGTGGAACACACGGTGGGTTGAACACATGGTGGGTTGAACACACGATGGGTGGAACACACCGTGGGTTGAACACACGGTGGGTTCAAAACACGGTGGGTTCAACACTCGGTGGGTTCAACACACGATGCGTTGAACACACGGTGGGTGGAACACACGGTGGGTTGAACAAACGGTGGGTGGAACACACGGTGGGTTGAACACACGGTGGGTTCAACACACGGTGGGTTGATCTCACCGTGGGTGGAACACGCGGTGGGTTCAACACACGGTGGGTTGATCACACGGTGGGTTGAACACACGGTGGGTTCAACACACGATGGGTGGAATACACGGTGGGTTGAACACACAGTGCGTTGAACATACGGTGGGTTGATCACACGGTGGGTGGAACACACGGTGGGTTGAACAAACGGTGGGTGGAACACACGGTGGGTTGAACACACGGTGGGTTGAACACACGGTGGGTTGATCTCACCGTGGGTGGAACACACGGTGGGTTCAACACACGGTGGGTTGATCACACGGTGGGTTGAACACACGGTGGGTGGAACACACGGTGGGTTGAACACATGGTGGGTTGAACATGCGGTGGGTTGATCACACGGTGGGTTGATCACACGGTGGGTTGATCACTGGGTGGGTTGAACACACGGTGGGTTGATTACACGGTGGGTTGAACACACGGTGGGTTGAACACACGGTGGGTTGAACACACGGTGGGTTGAACACACGGTGCGTTGAACACACGGTGGGTTGAACACACGGTGCGTTGAACACACGGTGGGTTAAACACAAGGTGGGTTGAACACACAGTGGGTTGATCACATGGTGGGTGGAACACACGGTGGGTTGAACACATGGTGGGTTGAACACACGATGGGTGGAACACACCGTGGGTTGAACACACGGTGGGTTCAAAACACGGTGGGTTCAACACTCGGTGGGTTCAACACACGATGCGTTGAACACACGGTGGGTGGAACACACGGTGGGTTGAACAAACGGTGGGTGGAACACACGGTGGGTTGAACACACGGTGGGTTGAACACACGGTGGGTTGATCTCACCGTGGGTGGAACACGCGGTGGGTTCAACACACGGTGGGTTGATCACACGGTGGGTTGAACACACGGTGGGTTCAACACACGATGGGTGGAATACACGGTGGGTTGAACACACAGTGCGTTGAACATACGGTGGGTTGATCACACGGTGGGTGGAACACACGGTGGGTTGAACAAACGGTGGGTGGAACACACGGTGGGTTGATCACACGGTGGGTTGAACACACGGTGGGTTGATCTCACCGTGGGTGGAACACACGGTGGGTTCAACACACGGTGGGTTGATCACACGGTGGGTTGAACACACGGTGGGTGGAACACACGGTGGGTTGAACACATGGTGGGTTGAACATGCGGTGGGTTGATCACACGGTGGGTTGATCACACGGTGGGTTGATCACTGGGTGGGTTGAACACACGGTGGGTTGATTACACGGTGGGTTGAACACACGGTGGGTTGAACACACGGTGGGTTGAACACACGGTGGGTTGAACACACGGTGCGTTGAACACACGGTGGGTTGAACACACGGTGCGTTGAACACACGGTGGGTTAAACACAAGGTGGGTTGAACACACACTGGGTTGATCACATGGTGGGTGGAACACACGGTGGGGTTGAACACATGGTGGGTTGAACACACGATGGGTTGAACATATGGTGGGTTGATCACACGGTGGGTTGAACACACGGTAGGTTTAAGACACGTTGGGTTGAACACACGGTGCATTGAACATTCGGTGGGTGGAACACACCGTGGGTTGAACACACGGTGGGTTCAAAACACGGTGGGTTCAACACTCGGTGGGTTCAACACACGATGCGTTGAACACACGGTGGGTGGAACACACGGTGGGTAGAACACACGGTGGGTTGAACACACGATAGGTTGAACACACAGTGGGTGGAACACACAGTGCGTTGAACATACGGTGGGTTGATCACACGGTGGGTGGAACACATGGTGGGTTGATCACACGGTGGGTTGAACACACGATAGGTTGAGCACACGGTGGGTTGAACACACGGTGCGTTGAACACACGGTGGGTGGAACACACGGTGGGTTGAACACATGGTGGGTTGAACACACGGTGGGTTGATCACACCGTGGGTGGAACACACGGTGGGTTGAACACACGGTGGGTTGATCACACGGTGGGTTGAACACACGGTGGGTGGAACACACGGTGGGTTGAACACATGGTGGGTTGAACATACGGTGGGTTGATCACACGGTGGGTTGATCACATGGTGGGTTGATCACACAGTGGATTGATCACACGGTGGGTTGAACACACGGTGGGTTGAACATACAGTGGGTTGAACACACGGTGGGTTGAACACAAGGTGGGTTGAACACACGGTGCGTTGAACACACGGTGGGTTGAACACACGGTGCGTTGAACACACGGTGGGTTGAACACAAGGTGGGTTGAACACACGGTGGGTTGATCACATGGTGGGTGGAACACACAGTGGGTTGAACACACGGTGCATTGAACACACGATAGGTTGAACACACGGTGGGTTGAACACACGGTGGTTTGAACACACGGTGGGTTGAACAAACGGTAGTTTGAAAACATGGTGGGTTGAACACACGATGCGTTGAACACACGGTGGGTGGAACACCCGGTGGGTTGAACACACAGTGGGTTGAACACACGGTGGGTTGATCACACGGTGGGTGGAACACATGGTGGGTTGAACACACGGTGGGTTCATCTCACGGTGGGTTCAACTCACGGTGCGTTGAACACACGGTGGGTTCATCTCACGTTGGGTTCAACTCACGGTGCGTTGAACACACGGTGGGTGGAACACATGGTGGGTTGAACACACAGTGGGTTGAACACACGGTGGGTTCAACTCACGGTGCGTTGAACACATGGTGGGTGGAACACATGGTGGCTTGAACACACGGTGGTTTGAACACACGGTGGGTTCAAAACATGGTGGGTTCAACACACGGTGCATTGAACACACGGTGGGTGGAACACACGGTGGGTTGAACACACAGTGGGTTGAACGCATGGTGGGTTGAACACACAGTGGGTTGAACACACAGTGGGTGAAACACACGGTGGGTTGAACATACGGTGGGTGGAACACACGGTGGGTTGAACACAGGGTGGGTTGAACACAGGGTGGGTTGATCACACGGTGGGTTGAACACACGGTGGGTTGAACATACGGTGGGTTGAACACACGGTGCATTGAACACACGGTGGGTTGAACACATGGTGGGTTGAACACACGGTGGGTTGATCACACGGTGGGTTGAACACACGGTGGGTGGAACACACGGTGGGTTGAACACATGGTGGGTTGAACATACGGTGGGTTGATCACACGGTGGGTTGATCACACGGTGGGTTGATCACACAGTGGATTGATCACACGGTGGGTTGAACACACGGTGGGTTGAACATACGGTGGGTTGAACACACGGTGGGTTGAACACAAGGTGGGTTGAACACACGGTGCGTTGAACACACGGTGGGTTGAACACACGGTGTGTTGAACACACGGTGGGTTGAACACAAGGTGGGTTGAACACACGGTGGGTTGATCACATGGTGGGTGGAACACACAGTGGGTTGAACACACGGTGGGTTGAACACACGATAGGTTGAACACACGGTGGGTTGAACACACGGTGGTTTGAACACACGGTGGGTTGAACACACGGTAGTTTGAAAACATGGTGGGTTGAACACACGATGCGTTGAACACACGGTGGGTGAAACACCCGGTGGGTTGAACTCACAGTGGGTTGAACACACGGTGGGTTGATCACACGGTGGGTGGAACACATGGTGGGTTGAACACACGGTGGGTTCATCTCACGGTGGGTTCAACTCACGGTGCGTTGAACACACGGTGGGTTCATCTCACGGTGGGTTCAGCTCACGGTGCGTTGAACACACGGTGGGTGGAACACATGGTGGGTTGAACACACGGTGGGTTGAACACACGGTGGGTTCAACTCACGGTGCGTTGAACACATGGTGGGTGGAACACATGGTGGCTTGAACACACGGTGGTTTGAACACACGGTGGGTTCAAAACATGGTGGGTTCAACACACGGTGCATTGAACACACGGTGGGTGGAACACACGGTGGGTGGAAACACACGGTGGGTTGAACACACAGTGGGTTGAACGCATGGTGGGTTGAACACACAGTGGGTTGAACACACAGTGGGTGGAACACACGGTGGGTTGAACATACGGTGGGTGGAACACACGGTGGGTTGAACACAGGGTGGGTTGAACACACAGTGGGTTGATCACACGGTGGGTGGAACACACGGTGGGTTGAACACACGATAGGTTGAACACATGGTGGGTTGAACATACGGTGGGTTGAACACACGGTGGGTTGAACACACGGTGGGTTCAAGACACGGTGGGTTCAACACACGATGCGTTGAACACACGGTGGGTGAAACATACGGTGGGTTGAACACACGGTGGGTTGAACACACAGTGGGTAGATCACACGGTGGGTTGATCACACCGTGTGTTCAACACAGGTTGAACATACAGTGGGTGGAACAGACGGTGCGTTGAACACACAGTGGGTGGAACACACGGTGGGTTGAACATACGGTGGGCTGATCACACAATGGGTTGAGCACACGGTGGGTTCAACACACGGTGTGTTGAACACACGGTGGGTGGAAGACACCGTGGGTTGAACACAAGGTGGGTTGAACACACGGTAGGTTGAACACACGGTGGGTTGAACACAAAGTGGGTTGAACACACGGTGGGTTGAACATACGGTGGGTTGAACACACGGTGCATTGAACACACGGTGGGTTGAACACATGGTGGGTTGAACACACGGTGGGTTGATCACACGGTGGATTGAACACACGGTGGGTTGAACACACGATAGGTTGAACACACGGTGGGTTAAACATACGGTGGGTTGAACACACGGTGGGTTGAACACACGGTGCGTTCAAGATACGGTGGGCTCAACACACGATGCGTTGAACACACAGTGGGTGGAATACACGGTGGGTTGAACACACGGTGGGTTGAACACACGGTGAGTTGATCACACGGTGAGTGGAACACACAGTGGGTTGAACACACGGTGGGTTGAACACACGATAAGTTGAACACACGGCGGGTGGAACACACGGTGGGTTGAACACAAGGTGGGTTGAACACACGGTGGGTTGATCACATGGTGGGTGGAACACACAGTTGGTTGAACACACGGTGGGTTGAACACACGATCGGTTAAACACACGGTGGGTTGAACACACGGAGGTTTGAACACACGGTGGGTTGAACACACGGTAGGTTGAAAACATGGTGGGTTGAACACACGATGCGTTGCACACACGGTGGGTGGAACACACGGTGGGTTGAACACACTGTGGGTTGAACACACGGTGGGTTGATCACACGGTGTGTGGAACACACAGTGGGTTGAACACACAGTGGGTTCAACTCACGGTGGGTTCAACTCACGGTGCGTTGAACACACGGTGGTTGGAACACATGGTGGGTTGAACACACGGTGGGTTGAACACACGGTGGGTTCAACTCATGGTGCGTTGAACACATATTGGGTGGAACACATGGTGCCTTCAACACACGGTGGGTTGAACACACGGTGGGTTCAAAACATGGTGGGTTCAACACACAGTGCGTTGAACACACGGTGGGTGGAACACATGGTGGGTGGAACACACGGTGGTTTGAACAAAAGCTGGGTTGATCACACAGTGGGTGGAACACATGGTGGGTTGAACACACGGTGGGTTCAACACACGGTGGGTTCAAGTCACGATGCGTTGAACACACGGTGGGTGGAAACCACCATGTGTTCAACCCACCGTGTGTTCCACCCACCATGTGATCAACAAACCGTGTGTTCAACCCACTGTGTGTTCAACCCACCGTGTGTTCCACCCACCGTATGTTCAACGCACCGTGTGTTCAACCCACCGTGTGTTCAACCTACCGTGTGTTCAACCCACCGTGTGTTCAAACCACCGTGTGTTCAACCCACTGTGTGTTCAACCTATCGAGTGTTCAACCCACCGTGTGTTCAACCCACCGTGTGTTCCACCCACCATGTGATCAACCCAGCGTGTGTTCAACCCACCTTGTGTTCAACCCACCGTGTGTTCAACCCACCATGTGTTCAACCTATCGTGTGTTCAACCCACCGTGTGATCAACCGACCGTGTGTTCCAACCACCATGTGATCAACCCACCATGTGTTCAAACCACCTTGTGTTCAACCCACCGTGTGTTCAACACAAAGTGTGTTCAACCTATCATTTGTTCAACCCACCCTGTGTTCAACCCACCGTGTGTTCCACCCACCGTGTGATCAACCCACTATGTGTTCAACCCACCGTGTGTTCCACCCACCTTGTGTTCAACGCATCGCGTGTTGAACCCACCGTGTGTTCAACCCACCGTGTGTTCAACCCACCGTGTGTTCAACCGACCGTGTGTTCAACTTATCGTGTGTTCAACCTACCGTGTGTTCCACCCACCGTGTGATCAACCCACCGTGTGTTCATCCCACCATTTGTTCAGCCCACCGTGTGTTCCACCCACCGTGTGTTCAAAGCACCGTGTGTTAAACCCACCGTGTGTTCAACCCACCGTGTGTTCAGCCCACCGTATGTTCAACCCACCGTTTGTTCAACCCACCATGTGTTCAACCCACATTGTGTTCAACCCACCGTGTGTTCAACCTACCATGTGTTCAACCCACCTTGTGTTCAACCCACCGCGTGTTCAACCCACCGTGTGTTCAACCCACCGTGTGTTCCACCCACCATGTGTTCAACCCACCGTGTGTTCAACCCACTATGTGTTCAACCCACCGTGTGTTCCACCCACCGTGTGTTCAACGCATCGTGTGTTGAACCCACGGTGTGTTGAACCCACCGTGTGTTCAAACCACCGTGTGTTCAACCCACCATGTGTTCAACCGACCGTGTGTTTAACTTATCGTGTGTTCAACCCACCGTGTGTTCAACCCACCGTGTGTTCAACCCACCGTGTGTTCAGCCCACCATATGTTCAACACACCGTTTGTTCAACCCACCGTGTGTTCAACCAACCTTGTGTTCAACCCACCGCGTGTTCAACCCACCATGTGTTCAACCCACCGTGTGTTCCACCCACCGTGTGTTCAACGCACCGTATGTTCAACCCACCGTGTGTTCAACCTACCGTGTGTTCAACCCACCGTCTGTTCAACCCACCGTGTGTTCAACCTATCGTGTGTTCAACTCACCATGTGTTCAACACACGGTGGGTTCAACACACGGTGCGTTGAACACACCATGTGTTGAACCCACCATGTGTTGAACCCACTGTTCGTTGAACACACCGTGTGTTGAACCCACCGTTTGTTGAACCCACCGTGTGTTGAACCCACCGTGTGTTGAACCCACGGTGTGTTCAACCCACCGTGTGTTCCACCCACCGTGTGATCAACCCACCGTGTATTCAACCCACTGCGTGTTGAATCCACCGTGTGTTGAAGCCACCGTGTGTTCAACCCACCGTTTGTTGAACCCACCGTGTGTTCAACCCACCGTGTGATCAGTCCACCGTGTGTTCAACCCACCGTGTGTTCAACCCACCGTGTGTTTCCACCCACCGTGAGTTCAACGCACCGTATGTTGAACCCACTGTGTGTTCAACCCATTGTGTGATCAGCCCACCGTATGTTCAACCCACTGTGTGTTCAACCCACCATGTGTTCCACCCACCGTGTGTTCAACGCACCGTGTGTTGAACCAACCATGTTTTGAAACCACCGTGTGTTCAACCCACCGTGTGTTCATTCTATCGCGTGTTCAACCCACCGTGTGTTCAACCCACCGTGTGTTCCACCCACCGTGTGTTCAATCTACCGTGTGTTCAACCCACCGTGTGTTCAACCTATCGCGTGTTCAACGCACCGTGTGTTCAACCCACCGTTTGTTCAACCCACCGTGTCTTCAACCCACCATGTCTTCAACCCACCGTGTGTTCAACCCACCGTGTGTTCCACCCAACGTGTGTTCAACGCTACGTGTGTTCAACCCACCGTGTGTTCAACCTACCGTGTCTTCAACCCACCGTGTCTTCAACCCACCGTGTGTTCAACCTACCGTGTGTTCAACCCACATTGGATTCAACCCATAGTGTGTTCAACCCATCGTGTGTTTAACCCACCTTGTGTTCAACCCATCGTGTGTTCAAAACATTGTGTGTTGAACCCATTGTGTGTTCAACGTACCATGTGTTGTTCAACCAATCGTGTGTTCAACCCATCATGTGTTCAACCCACCGTGTGTTCAACCCACCGTGGGTTCAACCCACTGTGGGTTCAATCCAAGGTATGTTCAACCCACCGTGTGTTCAACCTACCGTGTGTTCAACCCACCTGTGTTGAACCGACCGTGTGTTCAACCCACCGTGTGTTCAACCTATTGTGTGTACAACCGACCGTGTGTTCAACCCACCGTGTGTTGAACCCACCGTGTGTTCAACCCACCGTGTGTTCAACCTACCGTGTGTTCCACCCACTGTGTGTTCAACCCACCGTGTGTTCAACCCACCGTGTGTTTAACCTATCGTGTGTTCAACCCACCGTGTGTTGAACCCACCGTGCGTTGAACACACCGTGTGTTGAACCCACCGTGTCTTGAACCCACCGTGCGTTGAACACACCGTGTGTTGAACCCACCATCTTTTGAACACACTGTGTGTTGAACCCACCGTGTGTTGAACCCACAGTGTGTTCAACCCACCGTGTGTTCCACCCAACGTGTGATCAACCCACCGTATGTTCAACCCACTGTGTGTTGAATCCACCGTGTGTTGAACCCACCGTGTGTTGAACCCACCGTGTGTTCAACCCACCGTGTGTTCCACCCACCGTGTGATCAACCCACCGTGTGTTCAACCCACTGTGTGTTGAATCCACCGTGTGTTGAATCCACCGTGTGTTGAACCCACCGTGTGTTGAACCCACCGTGTGTTCAACCTACCGTGTGTTCAACCTACCGTGTGTTCAACCCACCTTGTGTTCAACCCACATTGTGTTCAACCCATCGTGTGTTCAACCCACCGTGTGTTCAACCCTCCGTGGGTTCAACCCACTGTGGGTTCAACCCACAGTGGGTTCAATCCACCGTATGTTCAACCCACCGTGTGTTCAAACCACCGTGTATTCAACCCACCGTGTGTTAAACCCACCCTGTGTTCAACCCACTGTGTGTTCCACCCACCGTGCGTTCAACCCACCGTGTGTTCAACCTACCGTGTATTCAACCCACCTTGTGTTCAACCCACCGTGTGTTCAACCCACCGTGTGTTCCACGCACCGTGTGTTGAACCCATCGTGTGTTGAAACCCACCGTGTGTTCAACCCACTGTGTATTCAATCCACCGTGTGTTCAACCCACCGTGTGTTCAACCCACCGTGTGTTCCACCCACCGTGTGATCAACCCACCGTGTGTTCAACCCACCATGTGTTCAACCCACCATGTGTTCCACCCACCGTGTGTTCAACGCACCATGTGTTGAACCCACCATGTGTTCAACCCACCGTGTGTTCAACCCACCGTGTGTTCAACCCACCGTGTGTTCCACCCACCGTGTGTTCAATGCACCGTGTGTGCATCCCACCTTGTGTTCAACCCACCGTGTGTTCCACCCACCGTGTGTTCAACCCACCGTGTGTCCAACCCACCCTGTGTTCAACCCACCTTGTGTTCAGCCCACCGTGTGTTCCACCCACCGTGTGTTCAACCCACCATGTGTTCAACCCACCGTGTGTTCGACCCACCGTGTGATCAGCCCACCGTATGTTCAACCCACCGTGTGTTCAACCCACCGTGTGTTCAACGCACCGTGTGTTGAACCCACCATGTTTTGAACCCACCGTGTGTTCAACCGACCATGTGTTCAACCCACCATGTGTTCCACCCACCGTGTGTTCAATGCACCGCGAGTTGAACCCACCGTGAGTTGAACCCACCATGTGTTCAACCCACCGTATGTTCCACCCACCGTGTGATCAACCCACCGTGTGTTCAACCCACTGTGTGTTCAACCCACCGTGTGTTCCACCCACCGTGTGTTCAACGCACTGTGTGTTCAACCCACCGTGTGTTGAACCTACCGTGTGTTCAACCCACCGTGTGTTCAAACCACTGTGTGTTCAACCCACCGTGTGTTCAACCTATCGTGTGTTCAACCCAGCGTGTGTTAAACCCACCTTGTGTTCAACCCACCGTGTGTTCAACCCACCGTGTATTCAACCTATCATGTGTTCAATCACACGTGTGTTCAACCCACCGTGTGTTCCACCCACCGTGTGATCAACCCATCATGTGTTCAACCCACCGTGTGTTTCAACCCATGGTGTGTTCAACCCACCGTGTGTTCCACCCAACGTGTGTTAAACGCACCGTGTGTTCAACCCACCGTGTGTTCAACTCACCGTGTCTTCAACCCACCATGTCTTCAACCCACCGTGTCTTCAACCCACCGTGTGTTCAACCTACCGTGTGTTCAGCCCACCTTGTATTCAACCCACTTTGTGTTCAATCCATCGTATGTTCAACCCACCGTGTGTTCAACCCACCGTGTTTTCAACCCACCGTGTGTTAAACCCACCGTGTGTTCAACCCACCGTGTGTTCCACCCACCGTGCGTTCAACCCACCGTGTGTTCAACCTACCGTGTGTTCAACCCACCTTGTCTTCAACCCACCATGTGTTCAACCCACCGTGTGTTCAACGCACCATGTGTTGAACCCATTGTGTGTTCAACCCACCGTGGGATCAGCCCACCGTGTGTTCAACCCACCATGTGTTCAACCCACCGTGTGTTCAACCCACCGTGTGTTCAACCCACCGTGTGTTCCACCCACCATGTGTTCAACCCACCTTGTGTTCAACCCACCGTGTGTTCCACCCACCGTGTGTTCAACCCATGTGTGTTCAACCCACCCTCTGTTCAACCCACAATGTGTTCAACCTACCGTGTGTTCCACCCACCGTGTGTTCAACCCACTGTGTGTTCAACCCACCATGTGATCAGCCCACTGTATGTTCAACCCACCATGTGTTCAACCCACCGTGTGTTCCACCCACCGTGTGTTCAACGCACCGTGTGTTGAACCCACCATGTTGTGAACCCACCGTGTGTTCAACCCACCGTGTGTTCAACCCACCATGTGTTCCACCCACCGTGTGTTCAACACACGGTGAGTTGAACCCACTGTGAGTTGAACCCACCATGTGTTCGACCCACCGTGTGTTCCACCCAACGTGTGATCAACCCACCGTGTGTTCAACCCACTGTGTGTTCAACCCACCGTGTGTTCCACCCACCGTGTGTTCAACGCACCGTGTGTTCAACCCACTGTGTGTTCAACCCACCGTGTGTTCCACCCACCATTTGATCAACCTGGCGTGTGTTCAACCCACCTTGTGTTCAACCCACCGTGTGTTCAACCCACCGTGTGTTCAACCTATCATGTGTTCAACCCACCGTGTGTTAAACCCACCGTGTGTTCCACACACCGTGTGATCAACCCACCGTGTGTTCAACCCAAAGTGTGTTCAGCCCACCGTGTGTTCCACCCACCGTGTGTTCAACGCATCGTGTGTTGAACCCACCGTGACTTGAACCCACCGTGTGTTCAACCCACCATGTGTTCAACCCACCGTATGTTCAACCCACCGTGTGTTCAACCTATCGTGTGTTCAACCCACTGTGTGTTCCACCTACCGTGTGATCAACCCACCGTGTGTTCAACCCACCATGTGTTCAACCCACCGTGTGTTCAACGCACCGTGTGTTGAAGCCACCGTATGTTTAACCCACTGTGTGTTCAACCCACCGTTTGTTCAACCCACCGTGTGTTCAACCCACCTTGTGTTCAACCCACCGTGTGTTCAACCTACCATGTGTTCAACCCACCTTGTGTTCAACCCACCGTGTGTTCCACCCAACGTGTGTTCAACGCACTGTGTGTTGAACCCACCGTGTGTTCAACCCATTGTGTGATCAGCCCATCGTATGTTCAACCCACTGTGTGTCCAACCCACCGTGTGTTCCACCCACCGTGTGTTTGACGCACCGTGTGTTGAACCTACCATGTTTTGAACACACCGTGTGTTCAACCCACCGTGTGTTCAACCTTTCGTGTGTTCAACCCACCGTGTGTTGAACCCACCGTGTGTTCATCCTACCGTGTGCTCAACCCACCTTTTGTTCAACCCACCGTGTGTTCCACCCACCGTGTGTTCAACACACCGTGTGTAGAACCCACCGTGTGTTCAACCCACCGTGTGATCAGCCCACCGTATGTTCAACCCACCGTGTGTTCAACCCACCGTGTGTTCCACCCAACGTGTGTTCAACGCACCGTGTGTTGAACCCTCCGTGTTTTTGAGCCCACCGTGTGTTGAACCCACAGTGTGATCAACCCACCGTGTGTTCAACCCACCGTGTGTTCCACCCACCGTGTGATCAACCCACCGTGTGTTCAACCCACTGTGTGTTCAACCCACCGTGTGTTCCACCCACCGTGTGTTCAACGCACCGTGTGTTCAACCCACTGTGTGTTCAACCCACCGTGTGTTCAACCCACTGTGTGTTGAACCCACCGTGTGTTCAAACCACCGTGTGTTCAACCTATCGTGTGTTCACGCCAACGTGTGTTCAACCCACCATGTGTTCCACCCACCATGTGATCAACCCACCGTGTGTTCAAACCACCTTGTGTTCATCCCACCGTGTGTTCAACCCAAAGTGTGTTCATACCACCGTGTGTTCAAACCACCGTGTGTTCCACCCACCGTGTGATCAACCCACCGTGTGTTCAACCCACTGTGTGTTCAACCCACGTCTGTTGAACCCACCGTGTGTTTTACCCACAGTGTGTTCAACCCACCGTGTGTTCAACCCACCGTGTGTCCAACCCACCGGTGTTCAACCCACCGTGTGTTCAACCCACGGTGTGTTCAACCCACGGTGTGTTCAACCCACGGTGTGATCAACCCACCATGTGTTCAACCCACTATGTGATCAACCCACCGTGTGTTCAACCCACCGTGTGTTCCACCCACCGTGTGATCAACCCACCGTGTGTTCAACCCACCATGTGTTCAACCCACCGTGTGTTCAATGCACTGTGTGCTGAACCCACCGTGTGTTCAATCCACTGTGTGTTCAACCCACCGTGTGTTCAACCCACCGTTTGTTCAACCCACCGTATGTTCAACCCACGGTGTGTTCAACCCACCGTGTGTTCAAGCTACCGTGTGTTCAACCCACCTTGTGTTCAACCCACCGTGTGTTAAACCTACCGTGTGTTCAACCAACCGTGTGTTCAACCCACTGTGTGTTCAACCCACCGTGTGTTCAACCCACAGTGTGTTCAACCCACCATGTGTTCCACCCACCATGTTTTCAACGCATCGTGTGTTGAACCCAACGTGTCTTGAACCCACCGTGTGTTCAACCCACCGTATGTTCAACCCACCGTGTGTTCCACCTATTGTGTGTTCAACCCACTGTGTGTTCCACCCACCATAAGTTCCACCCACAGTGTGATCAACCCACCGTGTGTTCAACCCACCATGTGTTCAACCCACAGTGTGTTCCACCCACCGTGTGTTCTACGCACTGTGAATTCAACCCACCGTGTGTTCAACCCACCGTGTGTTCAACCCACCGAGTGTTCAACCCACTGTGTGTTCAACCCACCGTGTGTTCCACCCACCGTGTGATCAATCCAACGTGTGTTCAACCCACAGTGTGTTCAACCCACCGTGTGTTCCTCCCACCGTGTGTTCAACGCATCGTGTGTTGAACCCAACGTGTCTTGAACCCACCGTGTGTTCAACCCACCGTGTGTTCAACCTACCGTATGTTCAACCCACCGTGTGTTCAACCTATCGTGTGTTCAACCCGCTGTGTGTTCCACCCACCATGTGTTCAACCCACCGTGTGTTCAACCCACCATGTGTTCAACCCACAGTGTGTTCCACCCACCGTGTGTTCTACGCACTGTGTATTCAACCCACCATATGTTCAACCCACCGTGTGTTCAACCCACCGTGTGTTCAACCCACCGAGTGTTCAACCCACCATGTGTTCAACCCACCGTGTGTTCAACCCACCGTGTTTTCAACATCACAAAAAACCTTGGTTTTTAAAGGGGGTTCGGAGTGGGGTACAGTTCAGGTGTTTTGGTTGGCGAAGTTCCGAAACAAAAGCGCGACCAATCACGGAATGAATTCGGACCGCGTTTATTTGTTCGAGTCTAAATCGAATCCGCGTCTCCGGTACATTGATGTTTATTTGGATCGTGCCAAATTTGGGATCCATTTGTAATTGTTTTTGTTTGTTTTGAGTTATCTAAAATGTGAGTGCTGGATAACTTAACAGGCCATTTTATTACAATATAAATGCATCACATATGATACTTATTAAGGAGATAGGTACTGTCCAGATGGAATGCCTTCACCACATGGACGTGACGAAGCAGCGCTTCCATCGGAATCACAGAGTATGCGTACATTCCTGTTGTCCACTTGAGGCGAAGGCATCCGGTTGCAGCATCCTCTCCGCTTGCGTTCCAATATCTAACGTAGGCTAGCTCCTCCCTCTCTCCACGTATTTTTGTATGGAACAACAGGAGCAACCTTGCATACCACTCCTCTCTCCGACCATGCCTTACACCCTCCACTGCAACATCCGAGTACCACGGCCTTTCAAAATAGTCAGGGGTCGCTCGAACGAAGTGAGAAACTCTTGAGAAGCTGGCATCATCTGCCGCTGGGATGGCCAACGATGCATGGGCCTGCATAACAATTGCAGTGTGTAATCAGTTTAGGGTTTGGGGCAAGAAAAAAATGATTGTATGATCCACGAAGTACTTACTCTGATCTTGGGGACGCATCCAGCATAACGTACTAGCGCATCCTTGAGGGCAGCTTGTGCAACTGGGTGTTGCATGGCCCACTTCCTTGCAAACCAGTTGGTGGAGGTGGGTTCTTCTGGTAACTCCACAGGGAGAAAGTAGGACTCTTTGATAAGAGTCCTTGTGCCTGTCTCAATGGCCTGCCAACGAACAGTGGCGAGTTTATTACATTATGCATGCATATCTTTGCAATTCAATCACTACACAGGTTTACCTGCCGCATGGCAGTGTCCCGGCCAAGGGGATCGTCCACCGGCACAACGTCCGGGATGCGCCTAGCATGGAACTTCATAATCTGCCCATCTTCATTGCGCTTGTTGGACCGCCGGTAGATCCTCTTTACCAACGGGCCATGCAAGTGCTCGAACATGTTGGTGCTGAATTCCGTGACGTGTCCCGCACGGCGAATGGAGTCGATGTAGTGCGACATGAGATGGGTTTTCACAAGGCACCAAGAGGATGGCTGCTTTGGAAAAGCAGCCTGCAACTGCTCAACCAGCCTGATGGGAGTGGGAGTTGACAGCATGCAAGGACATCAGAGTCTACTACAGCATACTGCAGCCTACTTTATTTGATATACTATCATGGTTATCAGCAACAACCTCAGAAGATATGTTTCTACAACAGCTTAGGTGCCGTGGCCAGGCATTCATGCAATCCCCAGGGTTGTACATGCATGTCAATAGTACCGGGAGGTCTTCTTCTTGAGATCCCGCAGGGACCGCTCGGTGTGCCCCGTTGGCTGGCAACACAAGAGGTACCAGCCAAGATAGGCACGAACAGCATCCATCTGGGGCTGGCGAAGCAGGCCAGCAAATACGAACACCATGACCTGCAAATTTCAGGGTTAAGGACGGCAGGTGGGCATGAGTAGTTGGGACATGCGTGTGCCGATTAACAAACAGGTTAGGGGGCGGAATTGATGAGAGCGGGAGAATGGGTACTAGGATGCAGCAGGGGGGGTGTTGTAGCCTGGAATCAGCATCCTGTTTCAGCATGGTGCATGCTGTCGCTCACGAGGATCACATGCACCATGGCTTGCTCACCTGCATGACGGCCCTGTGCTCATAGGCCGCGACACATGCTCCACTCTCGAAGTAGGCGCTCTCTGGCAGGCGCAGGTGGTTCAGGCGCGTGCGGTCGCGAATGAGGGACAGGCGCCTGCGCATACATCCGAGTTCAAGGCCGGCACAAATGCATGGGCATGTAAGTAGGAGGAGAGTGCGTATTGGAGTGTTCTTGACACGAAAGTAATCCCCCAAGGCACTGACCTGTCCATCTGCTTGACGCGCCGCTTCTTCATCTTGCGCACGACAGCCACAATGTGGCTCATCATGCCCAGGTCCGCCTGGTGCATGATGTCAGGCATGATAACGAGGTAGGGATTGCCCCACACGGTCCCTGGGACATCCCATTTCCAGAGCACACACTGGCGGAGGGGGTGTGGTGGGGAATGGTAGAGAAAGGTATATGAGAGACTCGGCCAACATGTGGGGGCAGTGCAATGGCAGTGCACATCTCCCCCAGGGCTTCTCAGCACGGAGTGCTTAGACAGGAAAGTAGCGCGGTGAACAGGTCGCTCACCTCAACCGGGTAGGTCGCGTAGGTCTTGCATGGGTCGGCCTGGCTTGATGTCAACCCAGCCGCCTCATTCACGATCCATTGCTGCTGTTCAGGCGTGCGCGGCGTGTTCCGTGCCTTGACAGCAACTAAATGCTCCTGGTGTAGCACCGGGGGTGGGATGGGATGAACTGGTAAGGGTGAAAAAATTAGGAGGTCCGTCATGCGACAGTCAGATGACGATGGCGCTGAAGGCGTTCACATGGCATGTTTGCTCACCTTGGCAGCATAGCAGATGCTGCACGGCATCCGCGATCCATGCGAGAGTGTGCAACTAATCTTGCCGCTCTCGGGGTAGTCGCACACCCAGGCGTACAGCAGTGGCCGCACTGTTTGCCAATCACCGAAAGGGTCCCTGAGACGGAAGCCGCTGCAAGGAACGGGTAGAGTGGTAACGTCAACAGCCATGACGACTCTGTGCATCAGCGAGGAGGGGCAAAGGGTAATGCAACATACAAAAGCGCTGCGCACACTATGCCCTGTGCACACGGTGACGACATAGCATGACGGAAATCGAGTACGTACCTGTCCATGCCATCCAGAAGCGGCTGTAGCACGGTGAGGACGCATCGCTGGAAGAGCATCACCTTTTCAACAGCAGACATTGCCGAAGGGGGGATAGGAAGGAGAGCAAGTAGCGTGTGCCCGGCTTTCCCCCATCGCTTGGCCTGGGAGATGTTGGCAAGCGTCATCATGAGCGGCCACGCCTTCTTCCGGCCGTTGTTGCTCATGTGCGTCACATCCGAATATAGGATGATACCCCCCACGACTTCGGACCATCCGAAGTGTTCCTGCATGCACGACAAAGACGGAAAACCTCCACGGTCAAACACCACCAAGGTAATGTGTCGCCTGGCGGATTAAGCATGGTACACAACACTCCCCACTAACATGACGCACTGAAGATGCTCCCTCCACATCAGCGCGTCAACGGAGGACGGCGCACGCGTGTGGTTTTGGGTGGCAGCGGGGTATTTACATACCTGAGCCTCGTTCCACCACGTTCCAGTTTCTGGCGTGGTATAGCGACGCTCGCCTGTGCCATGGTCCTCATCGACACAAGCCTTGAGCTTGAAGCCGGGCGCGTTGTTGGTGTGCCCAAACAGTTCAGCAAAAGCCTGGAGTACGGCATCAAGAGCGAGGGAGAACCAAACAGGGGTTTAGTGGCGGGAGCGGGGAAGGGTCGGATCGCACACATGGACCAAATGGAGGCGGAATCTGCATTTCGCAGCCACGCATCCACGGCCGGCTTACCTGCGCAGAGTTCTGGAAGAGGAGGCGTTGTGGAGGATGACCCTCAATCTCGAAGGTCGCCACTGACCATCCGCGATTGAGCCCAACCAAGCGCTCCATCTCGAACCTCTCCAGATCCTTGCAGTTCCGGATCTCTGAGATCACAAGAGGCGCAAGGCCGGGCTCCACCACGAGCTGAAGCAGGCCATTGATGTCGATCTCCGCCATGCCCATTCCGCCATTTACACGCCTCACGAAGTGCAGCAGCTTCACCGCAATCGGATTGAGGGGCGTCGCATTGCTCTCCCCGGAGATGATTGTCGGCGGGGCCGCGTGACTCACTCCAGGGCGGCACCCCGGAACCGCACTCGTGTCATCTGCAGGTGTTCCGGGTGGCGGTTGATGCTCAGATTCAGAAGCCCCCACGTTCCCAGCCGAGGGTGTTGCGTCATCTTCAGCTTCATGCACGCGAGGAGGACCATTCACAGCGTCGGTGTTGGACGCATTAGACGAGGTAGGTGAAGCGGGAGCAGCGGGAGCGTCCGACAGAATCTCTTGCACGAATAGCACTGCGTGTAGTCCGGCGGATGGTGCAGATTGCGAGGGCCTTGCCACGGCGGAAAGGCCTTGGCAAGGGGTCCGCCGTGACTTGTGACCGCCATAAACTTGGGCGTTGGGGAACCATCTAGTGCAAAACTCGCAGACGACGCCAGGTAAGGAGCCCATGCGGTACGGATCTGTCTAAGTGTTGAGGAATGGCCTGTGAAGCAACGAGCGTCGTGGGAAGCTTGAGAAGGCATTACGTACTCCGTGCAAGAAGGCTGGTAATGCAACACGGTCATCGCCAAACCGCGCACTGTTCAAGGCGGCTTGTATCACTGCACGACTGGCACTTGAGCGGGCAGCTTATGTTTGGACGTGCCTAACGATGTGCGCGCCGCGCGGTCGTGACAAGGCACCCTACAAACCGCTCACATCCCGGGTCGTCTTCCCTACAAGGCGTGTCGCCCCCGTTTTGACAGACCACGACGTGAGCAGCGGAGAATGCGCTTGATTCTAAGACGGTAGGTCTTGTGTGTGCGTGAGAAGGACGTGCCTGTGGATAAACGCACTCTTGGTGTGTGAGAGTCGAGTGGGATGAGGAAGAGCGGGAAGAGATCCGTTTGGATCTGTAGTTCAGTTGCGAATTGCTAGGGTGCATTCCTGAGTTGGTGGGAGGGCAACTGTTGGTGGCAAGCGCATTTTCCGGCCCACTGAATTTTTGGGTACACTTGCCACCAACTCGATGTGAACAGTTGCCCTGCCACCAACCGGGAATGAACCCTTATACGGGGGAGATCGCGCTCACGTTAGTGAGCTCACAGTGGTGAGCTCGACAACGGACAAAATACAGCGCAGGATATTACATTGTACAATTGCATTTAATCTATACACTAAACTCGTTGATGATAACTACTACACGGTCACATGAAAATGCCTGCTCGAGATCCACCCCTAGTTGACAACGTGACAGTCTAAAAACCATACAAGATCTCTAGTGTGGTCTGGCAACATACGGGAAGTACACAAGAACTTCGTGCCCTCACGATAACGCATCGCCGATTGTGCGTTGTGGTTCTGCTTCATACCCCTTTGAGGCACCTACTTGAATGTCCGTGCAAGGTTAGATGACAATCCAACACCGTACCACAACGGATTCGCCTGGTCGCGCAAGCCTTGTATGGATGCGAACGCTAGCACCGTCGCCAAACTAAACAGCGATGTCGATTGCGCATCAACGCTCGTGCGTTGGGCCTGTGCTTCATCCCACACTCTCAATGCACCTGGCGGAGGGCCCATGCAAGAATGGAGCCCCATCCAACACCATTCCACAACGGATACGCCTGGTCGCGGCAAGCCTTGTATGGATGCGAACGCAGCACCGTCGCCAAACTAAACTGCGATGTCGATTGCGCATCAACACTCGTGCGTTGGGCCTGTGCTTCTTCCCACACTCTCAATGCACCTGGTGGAGGGCCCATGCAAGAATGGAGCCCCATCCAACACCATTCCACAACGGATTCGCCTGGTCGCGCAAGCCTTGTATGGATGCGAACGCAGCACCGTCGCCAAACTAAACAGCGATGTCGATTGCGCATCAACGCTCGTGCGTTGGGCCTGTGCTTCATCCCACACTCTCAATGCACCTGGCGGAGGGCCCATGCAAGAATGGAGCCCCATCCAACACCATTCCACAACGGATACGCCTGGTCGCGCAAGCCTTGTATGGATGCGAACGCTAGCACCCGTCGCCAAACTAAACTGCGATGTCGATTGCGCATCAACACTCGTGCGTTGGGCCTGTGCTTCTTCCCACACTCTCAATGCACCTGGTGGAGGGCCCATGCAAGAATGGAGCCCCATCCAACACCATTCCACAACGGATTCGCCTGGTCGCGCAAGCCTTGTATGGATGCGAACGCAGCACCGTCGCCAAACTAAACAGCGATGTCGATTGCGCATCAACGCTTCGTGCGTTGGGCCTGTGCTTCATCCCACACTCTCAATGCACCTGGCGGAGGGCCCATGCAAGAATGGAGCCCCATCCAACACCATTCCACAACGGATACGCCTGGTCGCGCAAGCCTTGTATGGATGCGAACGCAGCACCGTCGCCAAACTAAACTGCGATGTCGATTGCGCATCAACGCTCGTGCGTTGGGCCTGTGCTTCATCCCACACCCTCAATCACCATGTCGAGGGCCCACGCAAGAATGGAGCCCAAGCCAACACCACACTACATCTCCATTCCAGTTGGCACTAGTACACGTCGTGCTTGAACAACTTCCAACGACCAGTATCGGTCGCCCATTCGCAATGTGTGCTCAGTATAGCATTCCATAGTCCACGAGTTGGAAGCACAAAGAGTGCGTCCTAAGCCCCATGCACTCACTAAACTTCACACCATATGACACCATAAACGGCTATTCACTTCAAATTGTCTTAGTTGTACTTTGCAAGTGTATTCAGCTACTATGTTAAAATTTGATCAATGCACTAGGCACTGTATTTTGCAGGATGTGATAATTGGTGGTGTCGAAACGGTACTACATTCTGTGGAGATTGATGCGATGGCGCTGATTGGCCGACGCATCTCAAACGACCCTCCCCACTACCGCACCAGCCAAGCTGGACATTCGCCGCGGAAGCAGCGACTGTGATCAAGCGTGTAGTGCGTTTCTGATCGGGTGGCAAATCGTAGGACCGTCGATGGTGCGTGTTCTGCTTACAGTCCTCTCCATAGACTCGCAAACCACCCCAACTACCGTCGTGCCCCACTCACTAGCTTCCGTCACCCTCATACCCACTACCTTGACGCCCCTCGCTGCTGAACACAGGTGTTTCCAAATCGCCAGTTAGACGGAGTAGCGACGAAGGAAAGGGCTGACGCCATGTGATTAGTAGCTACTAATTCAGGTGTAATTGTACCTTCCGATTAGGGTGAAAAAGTATTGGCTTCACCGGGACAGGGTCAAATAGCAACAAACCTTTCCGGTTTTCTTTTTTAAACTCAGCTACCCAATCCCGCAATTTAAAACTTGCATTCGTACCACCCTCATGACACCTGCTACTCGGCAAACAGAAAAGCAGGAGGAGGCGAAACGACGCACGACACGAAGGATGTCGCATCAGACCGACCAAGAGGGTGGGGCCAGATCTAGGGCTACCAAAAAGGCCGCCGCGCAAACCAATCAAACGAAACGTGCGGCGGGGAAAAAGGCTGAGGTGGGAAAGCAGAAGCCCGGGAAGAAGGCGGAGGACAAGGGGAAGCAACCAACGGCACGCAAGCGTGTTTCGGCCGTCAGGAGCGATGCGTATGTTGCCACTGCTGCCCTTGAGCCCGGTCATTTCTGACGACGGCACCATCGGCGGGAACGAAGACCCTGGGCGTGGCGGCGTGAGTGTTGCCGTCCGGTCGGGGGACAGAGAGGGCTTTGCGACTGGAGGAAAGCACGGCGACTCTCCCCGCCAAGATCAGGCCGCAACTTCGCCGTCCGTGGCAGAGGCAAAGCAGCAGCATCTGACGCTGCCCCCCCCCGCTCGTGGTCGAAATATCTGCTGCAGTGATAGATAAGGAGAAGGATGCTGCGCACAATTGCACGGAGCGGCCGAAACACGACATTGCCGACGTAGGTGGATCTCCTCCCTCTGGGGGACGCGGGAGGCGTAGGCAGAGGAAGAGCGATGGTGAGGAGGAGAATGACACCCCCGTGGCTGAGGACATGCCCATACGCGCGAAGAGGAGGCAGACGACAGCCAGCGGTGACGACGCCGGTGGTGCTGAAGTTGGGACAATGCGAGGCACCACGGCGCCAAGTGGCTTGGCGACAGATCATGCAATGCGGCATAAGGTGGGATCCGGTCCGAGGAAACCATCTAGCGGACGGAGGGGGAAGCAATCTTCGGGGGGGAATAGGCCGAAGCGCGGCAAAGAAGGCCCTGGTGAAGCGGATGTTGAGGACGAGGGGGATGGGGAGGAGGAGGCCGAGGAGGATGCGGAGGAGGAGGACGAGGATGCAGGGGAGGGAGAAAAGGACGAGGATGAGCAGGAGGGCGACGATGATGATGAGGAGGAGGAGGAGGAGGAGGATGAGGATGAGGACGATGAGGAGGACGATGAGGGGGACGACGAGGATGAGGAGCAGGAGGAGGAGGAGGAGGAGGATGAGGAGGAGGAGGAGGAGGAGGAGGAGGAGGAGGAGCAGGAGGAGGAGGAGGAGGAGGAAGAGGAGGAGGAGGATGATGAGGAGGAGGATGAGGAGGAGGAGGACGACGAGGAGGAAGAGGAGGTGGAGGAAGGGGGCGGATGAGGAGGAGGAGGAGGAGGAGCCGGCAGGGAAAGGACGGGGCGCGCGAGGCGGGCGGGGGAGTGGCACAGGGAAGGTTGGGGGCCGGTCTGGACAATCCCGGAAACGCGGGGCGGGTGACGCAATGCGTGGCGGACCAGCGGGCAAATCGAAGGCGCGTAAGGTGAAGGTTGAACTTGACCGGGGTGGAAGGAAGCAAGTGAGACAGGGAGCTAAAGGCGATGGAGACGGAAAGGGACCGCGCGCGAAAGGGGTACCTGTGGGTTCGGCAAAGAAAGAACCTGCCCGTAAACGAGGCAGCACCCGCCAAAGCACACCGCGGAAACGGGGCAACGATAAGGAGCTGGCAGCAAAACCGAAGGGACAGCAACGTGGTAAGCAACGTGTCACAAACGACTGGCATAGCTGCCGCGGTTAGTGCTGAACAGACCCTAACAACACCGTGTTCCACCCGTCTTTTCCCGCGCAGGGAAGGAGAAGGTTGACGAATCGGCTAAACCGGGTAAGGCGTGACTATACACTACAGTTCCGTGCTACACCCATGTTAGAATCATGCGGTTGCTCGTCATGTTTGCACGTGTCCTAGTGCACCTTACAGACACCAGCTCCGTGCTCATCCTCCGTGTGACTCTCAGCCCCCCGTGTTACAGGCATTGGGCCACCGGTAACCGTGCAACGGATGCAGCTAGCGAAAGGGGCGGAAGAGCGAGTGTGGCACCGCTATCCACAGGAGGACCAAGGTTCTTCACGCATACTCCCGGCCCGAGCAAAGTCGCTGCGACTGCACCCGGCGCGGCAACAGGCGAGGAATCCGAATCCCCTCCACCAGCCCCCGTCACGCACTCCCCACTCGCCTCTCCCTCATACCCATTTCGGCCACTACACGCTTCTCCAACCCGGGGCAGGGCGGTCTCCCCCCTCGCCGGTCCATCGCGTGTGCATCAACCAAGCACCTTTGCCATCCCTTCCCTGAGCTTCCCTTTTCCCGCCAGCGTGATAGTGTGAGGGCACACGGTGCTGCTGCAGAAGACGTTGATCCCCTTGGCCAGAGAGGGGTTTCTACACACCCCTTTTCCGGATGTCATGGATGCGCTGGCTGAAGGTGCAGAGCACGGGCAGTTTGTTACACGAGACGAGTTCCAGCAGCTACGGTCTGAGATGTACGCCATGTTTGCTCAGCTCGGCCTGCGTCGGGGAGCAACTGCCAGCTATGCCGGGGGGGCCGCAGTGGTGCCGATGGGTGGTACCCGCCGCCGATGAGTGCCGTGGACAAGGCACGTGTGCTTGTGCTGCAGGAGACCAACCCATTCCCGGTATTGTGGCGGGTTGGGGTTGACGTGGCAACCAGGGCAGGGTTGGGAATGACCTGGCGGTTGGAAAGGGTGCGCGGGAGCGGTGCAGGGCGACACGTGACTCCACACGTGGGCGGTGGGCTTGACGTGGCTCTTTCGGATCTCTGTGTGCGACGTGGCAAGTGGGTTGGGTTGGTGGGTTTAGACGGCGGACGCAAGAGGGTGTGACGTGGCGGGATGTGTGGCTTGGTGCTGACGTGGCACCTTGGAAGGGCACACGGGAGCGGCGCTCAACGAGGCGCCGCATGTCAGGTGGGTGGGGTGTGACGTGGCATAGGGTGGGCGGGTGTGACGTGGCACGTGGGGCTGGCTGCTACCTGACGATGCGGATGCAGGAGGGTGTGCCGTGGCGGGATGTGTGGCTTGGTGCTGACGTGGCGGCTTGGAAGGGTACACGGGA
>CANXME010001332.1:0-39572 GCA_948144175.1 Closterium sp. NIES-65
TTCCATCACCCCGCCCCATTCTCCCGCTTTCCATCAGCCCGCCCCATTCTCCAGCTTTCCATCACCCCGCCCCTTTCTCCCGCTTTCCATCTCCCCGCCCCATTCTCCAGCTTTCCATCACCCCGCCCCTTTCTCCCGCTTTCCATCACCCCGCCCCATTCTCCCGCTTTCCATCATCCCGCCCCATTCCCCCGCTTTCCATCACCCCTCCCCATTCTCCCTCCTTCCATCACCCCGCCCCTTTCTCCCGCTTTCCATCTCCCGCCCCATTCTCCCGCTTTCCATCACCCGCCCCATTCTCCCGCTTTCCATCACCTCGCCCCATTCTCCCGCTTTCCATCACCCCGCCCCATTCTTCTGCTTTCCATCACCCCGCCCCATTCTCCCGCTTTCCATCACCCTGCCCCATTCACCCGCTTTCCATCACCCGCCCCATTCTCCCGCTTTCCATCACACCGCCCCATTCTCCCGCTTTCCATCACCCCGCCCCATTCTCCCGCTTTTCATCACCCCGCCCCATTCTCCCGCTTTCCAACACCCCGGCCCATTCTCTCGCTTTCCATCACCCCGCCCCCTTCTTCCTCTTTCCATCACCCCGCCCCATTCTCCCTCCTTCCTTCACCCCGCCCCATTCTCCCGCTTTCCATCACCCTGCCCCATTCCTCCGCTTTCCATCACCCCGCACCATTCTCCCACTTTCCATCACCCCGCCCCATTCTCCCGCTTTCCATCACCCTGCCCCATTCTCCCGCTTTCCATCACCCCGCGCCATTCTTCCGCTTTCCATCACCCCGCCCCCTTCTCCCTCCTTCCATCACCCCGCCCCATTCTCCCTCCTTCCATCACCCCGCCCCATTCTCCCGCTTTCCATCAGCCCGCCCCATTCTCCCGCTTTCCATCACCCCGCCCCTTTCTCCCGCTTTCCATCTCCCTGCCCCATTCTCCCGCTTTCCATCACCCCGCCCCATTCTCCCGCTTTCCATCACCCCGCCCCATTCTCCCGCTTTCCATCATCCCGCCCCATTCCCCCGCCTTCCATCACCCCTCCCCATTCTCCCTCCTTCCATCACCCCGCCCCATTCTCCCGCTTTCCATTACACGCCCCATTCTCCCGCTTTCCATCACCCCGGCCCATTCTCCTGCTTTCCATCACCCAGCCCCATTCACCTGCTTTCCATCACCCGCCCCATTCTCCCGCTTTCCAT
Organism: Closterium sp. NIES-65; assembly: GCA_948144175.1. NCBI lineage: Eukaryota > Viridiplantae > Streptophyta > Zygnematophyceae > Desmidiales > Closteriaceae > Closterium > Closterium sp. NIES-65. The sequence goes on from CANXME010001332.1 coordinate 1,206, forward strand.
CACCCCGCCCCATTCTCCCACTTTCCATCACCCCGCCCCATTCTCCCGCTTTTCATCACCCCGCCCCATTCTCCCGCTTTCCAACACCCCGCCCCATTCTCCCGCTTTCCATCACCCCGCCCCATTCTCCTGCTTTCCATCACCCCGCCCCATTCTCCCTCCTTCCATCACCCCGCCTCATTCTCCCTGCTTCCATCACCCCGCCCCATTCTCCCGCTTTCCATCACCCCACCCCATTCTCCCACTTTCCATCTCCAGGACCACGCAAGCTCTAAGACCAGGTAAGCTCTTGGACCAGGCAAGCTCTTGGACCAGGCAAGCTCCTAGACCAGGCAAGCTCGTGGACCACGCACGCTCCTGGACCAGGCAAGCTCCTAGACCAGGAAAGCTCCTGGACCTGGCAAGCTCCTAGACCAGGCAAGCTCCTGGACCAGGCTAGCTCCTAGACCAGGCAAGCTCCCGGACCAGGCAAGCTCCTGGACCAGGCAAGCTCATGGACCAGGCAAGCTCCTGGACCAGGCAAGCTCCTGGACCATGCAAGCTCGTGAACCAGGCATGATCGTGCACGAGGCAAGCTCGTGGACCAGGCACGCTCCTGGACCACGCAAGCTCCTGGACCACGCAAGCTCTTGGACCAGGCACGCTCATGGACCATGCAAGCTCTTGGACCACGCACGCTCCTGGACAAAGCAAGCTCTTGGACCAGGCTAGGTCGTGGACCACGCACGCTATTGGACCAGGCACGCTCCTCGACCAGTCAAGCTCTTGGACTAGGCAGGCTTCTGGGCCAAGCAAGCTCCTGGACCAAGCAAGCTCCTGGACCATGCACGCTCCTTGACCAGGCAAGCTCCTGGACCAGACAAGCTCCTCGACCAGGCAAGCTCCTGGACCACGCAAGCTCTTGGACCAGGCAAGCTCCTGGGCCAGGCACCCTCGCGGACGAGGCACGCTCTTGGACCAGGCAAGCTCTTGGACCAGGCAAGCTCGTGGACCAGGCACGCTCCTTGACCAGGCAAGCTCCTGGACAAGGCAAGCTCCTGGACCAGGCAAGCTCCTGGACCAGGCACGCTCCTGGACCAGGCAAGCTCCTGGACCAGGCAAGCTCTTGGACGAGGAAATCTCGTGGACCAGGCAAGCTCTTGGACCAGGCAAGCTTCTGCACCAAGCAAGCTCCTGGACTAGGCGAGCTCTTGGACTAGGCAAGCTCTTGGACCAGGCAAGCTCAAGGACCAAGCAAGCTCCTGGACCAGGAAAGCTCCTCGACCAGGCATGCTCTTGGACCACGTAAGCTCTTGAACCTGGAAAGCTCCTGGACGAGGCAAGCTCCTAGAACAGGCAAGCTTCTAGACCAGGCAAGCTCTTGGAGCAGGCACGCTCCTGGACTAGGCAAGCTCTTGGACCAGGCAAGCTCCGGGACCAGGCAAGCTTCTGGAACATGCAAGCTCTTAGACCATGCAAGCTCCTGGACCAGGCAAGCTCTTGGACCACGCATGCTCCTAGACCAGGCAAGCTCCTGGACCAGGCAAGCTCCGGGACCAAGCACGCTCTTGGACATAGCAAGCTCTTGGACCAGGCAAGCTCTTAGACCAGGCAAGCTCTTGGACCAGGCAGGCTCGTGGACCAGGCACGCTCCTGGACCAGGTAAGCTCCTGGACGAGGCAAGCTCATGGACCAGGCAAGCTCCTGGACCAGGTAAGCTCTTGGACCAGGCAAGCTCCTAGACCACGCAAACTCCTGGACCAGGCAAGCTCATGGGCCAGGCACGCTCGCGGACTAGGCACGCTCTTGGACTAGGCAAGCTCTTGGACCAGGCAAGCTCGTGGACCAGGCACGCTCCTGGACCAGGCAAGCTCCTGGACAAGGCAAGCTCCTGGACCAGGCAAGCTCCTGGACCAGGCAAGCTCTTGGAGGAGGAAATCTCGTGGACCAGGCAAGCTCTTGGACCAGGCAAGCTCCTGGACCAAGCAAGCTCATGGACTAGGCGATCTCTTCGGACTAGGCAAGCTCTTGGACCAGGCAAGCTCAAGGACCAAGCAAGCTCCTGGACCCAAAAGCTCCTGGACCAGGCATGCTCCTGGACCAGGTAAGCTCTTGATTGTGGAGAGCTCCTGGACGAGGCAAGCTCCTAGAACAGGCAAGCTTCTAGACCAGGCAAGCTCTTGGAGCAGGCAAGCTCCTGGACCAGGCAAGCTTCTGGAACATGCAAGCTCGTGGACCATACAAGCTCCTGGACCAGGCAAGCTCTTGGACGACGCATGCTCCTAGACCAGGCAAGCTCCTGGACCATGCAAGCTCGTGGACCAGGCATGCTCCTGGACCACGCAAGCTCCTGGACCACGCAAGCTCTTGGACCAGGCACGCTCATGGACCAGGCAAGCTCTTGGACCACGCACGCTCCTAGACAAAGCAAGCTCCTGGACCAGGCTAGCTTCGTGGACCACGCACGCTATTGGACCAGGCACGCTCCTAGACCAGTCAAGCTCTTGGACTAGGCAGGCTTCTGTGCCAAGCAAGCTCCTGGACCAAGCAAGCTCCTGGACCATGCACGCTCCTGGACCAAGCAAGCTCCTGGACCAGACAAGCTCCTCGACGAGGCAAGCTCCTGGACCAGGCAAGCTCTTGGACCAGGCAAGCTCCTGGGCCAGGCACGCTCGCGGACCAGGCACGCTCTTGGACCAGGCAAGCTCTTGGACCAGGCAAGCTCGTGGACCAGGCACGCTCCTGGACCAGGCAAGCTCCTGGACAAGGAAAGCTCCTGGACCAGGCAAGCTCCTGGACCAGGCACGCTCCTGGACCAGGCAAGCTCCTGGACCAGGCAAGCTCTTGGACGAGGAAATCTCGTGGACCAGGCAAGCTCTTGGACCAGGCAAGCTCCTTGACCAAGCAAGCTCCTGGACTAGGCAAGCTCTTGGACTAGGCAAGCTCTTGGACCAGGCAAGCTCAAGGACCAAGCAAGCTCCTGGACCAGGTAAGCTCTTGAACCTGGAAAGCTCCTGGACCAGGCAAGCTCATAGAACAGGCAAGCTTCTAGACCAGGCAAGCTCTTGGAGCAGGCACGCTCCTGGACCAGGCAAGCTCTTGGACCAGGCAAGCTCCAGGACTAGGCAAGCTTCTGGAACATGCAAGCTCGTGGACTATGCAAGCTCCTGGACGAGGCAAGCTCTTGGACCACGCATGCTCCTAGACCAGGCAAGCTCCTGGACCAGGCAAGCTCCCGGACCAAGCACGCTCTTGGACATAGCAAGCTCTTGGACCAGGCACGCTCCTGGAACGGGCAAGATCCTGGACCAGGCAAGCTCTTAGACCAGGCAAGCTCTTGGACCAGGCAGGCTCGTGGACCAGGCACGCTCTTGGACCAGGCAAGCTCCTGGACCAGGCAAGCTCTTGGACCAGGCAAGCTCGTGGACCAGGCACGCTCCTGGACCAGGCAAGCTCATGGACAAGGCAAGCTCCTGGACCAGGCAAGCTCCTTGACCAGGCACGCTCCTGGACCAGGCAAGCTCCTGGACCAGGCAAGCTCTTGGACGAGGAAATCTCGTGGACCAGGCAAGCTCTTGGACTAGGCAAGCTCCTGGACCAAACAAGCTCCTAGACAAGGCGATCTCTTGGACTAGGCAAGCTCTTGGACCAGGCAAGCTCAAGGACCAAGCAAGCTCCTGGACAAGGAAAGCTCCTGGACCAGGCATGCTCCAGGACAAGGTAAGCTCTTGAACCTGGAAAGCTTCTGGACGAGGCAAGCTCCTAGAACAGGCAAGCTTCTAGACCAGGCAAGCTCTTGGAGCAGGCACGCTCCTGGACCAGGCAAGCTCTTGGACCAGGCAAGCTCCTGGACCAGGCAAGCTTCAAGAACATGCAAGCTCGTGGACCATGCAAGCTCCTGGACCAGGCAAGCTCTTGGACCACGCATGCTCCTAGACCAGGCAAGCTCCTGGACCAGGCAAGCTCCTGGACCAGGCAAGCTCCGGGACCAAGCACGCTCTTGGACATAGCAAGCTCTTGGACCAGGCATGCTCCTGGAACGGGCAAGCTCCTGGACCAAGCAAGCTCTTAGACCAGGCAAGCTCTTGGACCAGGCAGGCTCGTGGACCAGGCACGCTCCTGGACCAGGTAAGCTCCTGGACCAGGCAAGCTCCGTGGACCAGGCAAGCTCCTGGACCAGGCAAGCTCCTGGACCAGGCACGCTCCTGGACCAGGCACGCTCCTGGACCAAGGCAAGCTCCTGGACCAGGCAAGCTCCTGGACCTAGGCACGCTCCTGGACCAGGCAAGCTCCTGGACTAGGCAAGCTCCTGGACCAGGCAAGCTCCTAGACCAGGCAAACTCGTGGACCAGGCACGCACCTGGACCAGGCAAGATCTTGGACCAGGCAAGCTCCTATACCAGGCACGCTCCTGGACCAGGCAAGCTTTTGGACGAGGCAAGCTCCAGGACCACGCAAGCTCTTGGACCAGGTAAGCTATAAGACCAGGCAAGCTCTTGGACCAGGCAAGCTCCTAGTCCAGGCAAGCTCGTGGACCACGCACGCTCCTGGACCAGGCAAGCTCCTGGACCAGGCAAGCTCCTGGACCAGGCAAGCTCCTGGATCAGGCAAGCTCCTAGACCAGGCAAGCTCCTGGACCAGGCAAGCTCCTAGACCAGGCAAGCTCATGGACCAGGCAAGCTCCTGGACCAGGTAAGCTCCTGGACCAGGCAAGCTCTTGGACCAGGCAAGCTCCTGGACCAGGCAAGCTCCTGGACCAGGCAAGCTCCTGGACCACGCAAGCTCGTGGACCAGGCACGCTCGTGCACCAGGCAAGCTTGTGGACCAGGCAAGCTCCTGGACCACGCAAGCTCCTGGACCAGGCAAGCTCCTGGACCACGCAAGCTCTTGGACCAAGCACGCTCATGGACCAGGCAAGCTCTTGGACCACGCAAGCTCCTGGACTAGGCACGCTCCTCGACCAGTCAAGCTCTTGGACCAGGCAGGCTTCTGGACCAAGCAAGCTCCTGGACCAGCCAAATTCGTGGACCACGCAAGCTTTTGGACTTGGCACGCTTCTTGACCAAGCAAGCTCCTGGACCAGGCTAGCTCATGGACCACGCAAGCTCTTGGACCAGACATGCTCCTCGACCAGTCAAGCTCTTGGACCAGGTAGGCTTCTGGACCAAGCAAGCTCCTAGACCAGGCAAGCTCCTAGACCATGCACGCTCCTGGCCCAGGCAAGCTCCTGGACCAGGCAAGCTCCTCGACCAGGCAAGCTCCTGGACCAGGGAAGCTCCTCGACCAGGCAAGCTCGTGGACCAGGCAAGCTCCTGGGCCAGGCACGCTTGTGGACCAGGCACACTCTTGGACCAGGCAAGCTCTTGGACCAGGCAGGCTCGTGGACCAGGCAAGCTCCTGGACAAGGCAAGCTCCTGGACAAGGCAAGCTCCCTGGCCACGCACGCTCCTAGATCAGGCAAGCTCCTGGACCGAGGCAAGCTCTTGGACCAGGAAAACTCGTGGACCAGGCAAGCTCTTGGTCCAGGCAAGCTCCTGGACCAGGCAAGCACCTGGACTAGGCGAGCTCTTGGACTAGGCAAGCTCTTGGACCAGGCAAGCTCCAGGACCGAAGCAAGCTCCTAGACCAGGAAAGCTCGTGGACCTGGAAAGCTCCTGGACCAGGCAAGCTCCTAGAACAGCAAGCATCTAGACCAGGCAAGCTCTGGGACCAGGCAAGCTCCTGGACAAGGCAAGCTTCAAGAACATACAAGCTCGTGGACCAGGCAAGCTCGTTGACCAGGCAAGCTCTTGGACAACGCATGCTCCTGGACCAGGCAAGCTCCTGGACTTGGCAAGCTCTTGGACTAGGCACGCTCCTGGAACGGGCAAGCTCCTGGACCAGGCAAGCTCTTAGATCAGGCAAGCTCTTGGACCAGGCACGCTCGTGGACCAGGCACGCTCCTAGACCACGCAAGCTCCTGGACAAGGCAAGCTCCTCGACCAGGCAAGCTCCTGGACCAGGCACGCTCCTGGACCTGGCAAGCTCCTAGACCAGGCAAGCTGCTAGACTAGGCAAGCTCCTGGACCAGGCAAACTCGTGGACCAGGCACGCTCCTGGACCAGGCAAGATTTTGGACCAGGCATGCTCCTAGACCAGGCAAGCTCCTGGAACATGCAAGCTCCTGGACCAGGCAGGCTCGTGGACCAGGCACGCTCCTGGACCAAGCAAGCTCCTGGACCAGGCAAGCTCTTTGACCAGGCACGCTCCTGGACCAGGCAAGCTCCTAGACCAGGCAAGCTCCTGGACCAGGCAAGCTTCTGGACCAAGCAAACTCGTGGACTAGGCATGCTCCTGGACCAGGCAAGATCCTGGACCAGGCAAGCTCCTAGACCAGGCGCGCTCCTGGACCAGGCAAGCTCCCGGACCAAGCAAGCTCCTGGACCACGCAAGCTCTTGGACCAGGCAAGCTCTTGGACCAGGCAAGCTCCTGGACAAGGCAAGCTCCTAGACCAGGCAAGCTCATGGACCAGGCATGCTCCTGGACCAGGCAAGCTCCTGGACTAGGCAAGCTCATGGACCAGGCAAGCTCCTAGACCAAGCAAGCTCCTGGACCACGCAAGCTCCTAGACCAGGCAAGCTCATGGACAAGACAAGCTCCTGGACCAGGCAAACTCGTGCACCAGGCACGCTCTTGGACCTCGCAAGATTTTGGACCAGGCATGCTCCTAGACCAGGCAAGCTCCTGGACAAGGCAAGCTCCTAGACCAGGCAAGCTGCTAGACTAGGCAAGCTCCTGGACCAGGCAAACTCGTGGACCAGGCACGCTCCTGGACCAGGCAAGATTTTGGACCATTCATGCTCCTAGACCAGGCAAGCTACTGGACCATGCAAGCTCCTGGACCAGGCAGGCTCGTGGACCAGGCACGCTCCTGGACCAGGCAAGCTCCTGGACCAGGCAAGCTCTTGGACAAGGCACGTTCCTGGACCAGGCAAGCTCCTAGACCAGGCAAGCTCCTGGACCAGGCAAGCATCTGGACCAGGCAAACTCGTGGACCAGGCACGCTCGTGGACCAGGCAAGATCCTGGACCAAGCAAGCTCCTAGACCAGGCGCGCTCCTGGACCAGGCAAGCTCCCGTACCGAGCAAGCTCCTGGACCACGCAAGCTCTTGGACCAGGCAAGCTCTTGGACCAGGCAAGCTCCTGGACAAGGCAAGCTCCTAGACCAGGCAAGCTCGTGGACTAGGCATGCTCCTTGACCAGGCAAGCTCCTGGACTAGGCAAGCTCATGGACCAGGCAAGCTCCTAGACCAAGCAAGCTCCTAGACCAGGCAAGCTCCTAGACCAGGCAAGCTCATGGACAAGACAAGCTCCTGGACCAGGCAAACTCGTGCACCAGGCACGCTCCTGGACCTGGCAAGATTTTGGACAAGGCATGCTCCTAGACCAGGCAAGCTCTTGGACCAAGCAGGCTCGTGGACCAGTTACGCTCCTGGACCAGGCACGCTCCTGGACCAGGCAAGCTCTTGGACCAGGCAAGCTCCTGGACTAGGCAAGCTCTTGGACCATGCACGCTCCTGGACCACGCAAGCTCCTAGACCAGGCAAGCTCCTAAACCAGGCAAGCTTCTGGACCAGGCAAACTCGTGGACCAGGCACGCTCCTGGACCAGGCAAGATCCTGGACCAGGCAAGCTCCTAGACAAGGCACGCTCCTGGACGAGGCAAGCTCTTGGACCAGGCAAGCCCCTGGACAAGGCATACTCCTAGACCAGGCAAGCTCGTGGACCACGCACGCTCCTGGACCAGGCAAGCTCTTGGACTAGGCAAGCTCCTGGACCAGGCAAGCTCCTAGACCAGGCAAGCTCTTGGACCAGGCAAGCTCCTAGACCAGGCAAGCTTATGGACAAGGCAAGCTCCTGGACCAGGCAAATTTGTGGACCAGGCACGCTCCTGGACCAGGCAAGCTCCTAGACCAGGCAGGCCCTTGGACCAGGCAAGCTCCTGGACCAGGCAAACTCGTGGACCAGGCACGCTCCTTAACCAGGCAAGCTCCTGGACCAGGCAAGCTCCTGGACCAGGCAAGCTCTTGGACTAGGCACGCTCCTGGACCACGCAAGCTCCTAGAGTAGGAAAGCTCCAGGACTAGGCAAGCTTCTGGACCAAGCAAACTCGTGGACCAGGCTCGCTCTTGGACCAGGCAAGATCCTGGACCAGGCAACCTCCTAGACCAGGCACGCTCCTGGACCTAGCAAGCTCCTGGACCAGGCAAGCTCCTGGACCACGCAAGCTCTTGGACCAGGCAAGCTCCCGGACAAGGCAAGCTCCTAGACCAGGCAAGCTCGTGGACCAGGCACGCTCCTGGACCAGGCAAGCTCCTGGACTAGGCAAGCTCCTGGACCAGGCAAGCTCCTAGACCAGGCAAGCTCCTGGACCAGGCAAGCTCCTAGACCAGGCAAGCTCATGGACAAGGCAAGCTCCTGGACCAGGCAAGCTCCTGGACCAGGCAAGCTCCTGGACCAGGCAAGCTCCTTGACCAGGCAAGCTCTTGGATAAGGCAAGCTCCTGGATCAGGCAAGCTCCTCGACCACTCAAGCTCCTGGACCAGGCACGCTCGTGGACCAAGCAAGCTTCTGGACCACGCAAGCTCTTGGATCAGGCACGCTTCTGGACCAAGTAAGCTCCTAGACCAGGCAAGCTCTTGGACCACGCAAGCTCTTGGACCAGCCACGCTCCTCGACCAGGCAAGCTCTTGGACTTGGCAGGCTTCTGGACCAAGCAAGCTCCTGGACCAGGCAGTCTCCTGGACCACGCATGCTCCTGGACCAGGCAAGCTCCTAGACCAGGCAAGCTCTTGGACCAGGAAAGCTCTTGGACCAGGCAAGCTCTTGGACCAGGCAAGCTCCTGGACCAGGCAAGCTCCTGGACAAGGCAAGCTCCTATACCAAGCACGCTCGTCGGCCAGGCACGCTCGTGGACCAAGCAGGCTCATGGACCAGGCACGCTCCTGGACCAGGCAAGCTCTTGGACCAGGAAGCTCCTGGACCAGGCAAGCTCCTGGACCAAGCACGCTCCTAGACCAGGCAAGCTCCTAGACCAGGCAAGCTCCTGGACCAGGCTAGCTCGTGGACCAGGCAAACTCGTGGACCAAGCACGCTCCTGGACCAGGCAAGATCCTGGACCAGGCAAGCTCCTAGACCAGGCACGCTCCTGGACCAGGCAAGCTCTTGGACCAGGCAAGCTCCTGGACCATGCAAGCTCTCGGACCAGGCAAGCTCTTGGACCAGGCAAGCTCCTACACCAGGCAAGCTCGTGGACCAGGCAGGCTCCTGGACCAGGCAAGCTCCTGGACCAGGCAAGCTCCTGGACCAGGCAAGCTCCTAGACCAGGCAAGCTCATGGACCAGGCAAGCTCCTGGACCACGCATGCTCCTAGACCAGGCAAGCTCCTGGACCAGGCAAGCTCCTGGACCAGGCAAGCTCCGGGACCAAGCACGCTCTTGGACATAGCAAGCTCTTGGACTAGGCATGCTTCTGGAACGGGCAAGCTCCTGGACCAAGCAAGCTCTTAGACCAGGCAAGCTCTCGGACCAGGCAGGCTCGTGGACCAGGCACGCTCCTGGACCAGGTAAGCTCCTGGACCAGGCAAGCTCCTGGACCAGGCAAGCTCCTGGACCAGGCAAGCTCCTGGACCAGGCACGCTCCTGGACCAGGCACGCTCCTGGACCAGGCAAGCTCCTGGACCAGGCAAGCTCCTGGACCTGGCACGCTCCTGGACCAGGCAAGCTCCTGGACTAGGCAAGCTCCTGGACCAGGCAAGCTCCTAGACCAGGCAAACTCGTGGACCAGGCACGCACCTAGACCAGGCAAGATCCTGGACCAGGCAAGCTCCTATACCAGGCACGCTCCTGGACCAGGCAAGCTTTTGGACGAGGCAAGCTCCAGGACCACGCAAGCTCTTGGACCAGGTAAGCTGTTAGACCAGGCAAGCTCTTGGACCAGGCGAGCTCCTAGTCCAGGCAAGCTCGTGGACCACGCACGCTCCTGGACCAGGCAAGCTCCTGGACCAGGCAAGCTCCTGGATCAGGCAAGCTCCTAGACCAGGCAAGCTCCTGGACCAGGCAAGCTCCTAGACCAGGCAAGCTCATGGACCAGGCAAGCTCCTGGACCAGGTAAGCTCCTGGACCAGGCAAGATCTTGGACCAGGCAAGCTCCTGGACCAGGCAAGCTCCTGGACCAGGCAAGCTCCTGGACCACGCAAGCTCGTGGACCAGGCACGCTCGTGCACCAGGCAAGCTTGTGGACCAGGCAAGCTCCTGGACCACGCAAGCTCCTGGACCAGGCAAGCTCCTAGACCACGCAAGCTCTTGGACCAGGCACGCTCATGGACCAGGCAAGCTCTTGGACCACGCAAGCTCCTGGACTAGGCACGCTCCTCGACCAGTCAAGCTCTTGGACCAGGCAAGCTTCTGGACCAAGCAAGCTCCTGGACCAGCCAAGTTCGTGGACCACGCAAGCTTTTGGACCAGACACGCTTCTTGACCAAGCAAGCTCCTAGACCACGCTAGCTCGTGGACCACGCAAGCTCTTGGATCAGACATGCTCCTCGACTAGTCAAGCTCTTGGACCAGGTAGGCTTCTGGACCAAGCAAGCTCCTAGACCAGGCAAGCTCCTAGACCATGCACGCTCCTGGCCCAGGCAAGCTCCTGGACCAGGCAAGCTCCTCGACCAGGCAAGCTCCTGGACCAGGGAAGCTCCTCGCCCAGGCAAGCTCGTGGACCAGGCAAGCTCCTGGGCCAGGCACGCTTGTGGACCAGGCACACTCTTGGACCAGGCAAGCTCTTGGACCAGGCAGGCTCGTGGACCAGGCAAGCTCCTGGACAAGGCAAGCTCCTGGACAAGGCAAGCTCCCGGGCCACGCACGCTCCTAGATCAAGCAAGCTCCTGGACCAGGCAAGCTCTTTGACCAGGAAAACTCGTGGACCAGGCAAGCTCTTGGTCCAGGCAAGCTCCTGGACCAGGCAAGCACCTGGACTAGGCGAGCTCTTGGACTAGGCAAGCTCTTGGACCAGGCAAGCTCCAGGACCAAGCAAGCTCCTAGACCAGGAAAGCTCGTGGACCTGGAAAGCTCCTGGACTAGGCAAGCTCCTAGAACACGCAAGCATCTAGACCAGGCAAGCTCTAGGACCAGGCAAGCTCCTGGACCAGGCAAGCTTCAAGAACATACAAGCTCGTGGACCAGGCAAGCTCGTTGACCAGGCAAGCTCTTGGACAACGCATGCTCCTGGACCAGGCAAGCTCCTGGACTTGGCAAGCTCTTGGACTAGGCACGCTCCTGGAACGGGCAAGCTCCTGGACCAGGCAAGCTCTTAGACCAGGCAAGCTCTTGGACCAGGCACGCTCGTGGACCAGGCACGCTCCTAGACCACGCAAGCTCCTGGACAAGGCAAGCTCCTCGACCAGGCAAGCTCCTGGACCAGGCACGCTCCTGGACCTGGCAAGCTCCTAGACCAGGCAAGCTGCTAGACTAGGCAAGCTCATGGACCAGGCAAACTCGTGGACCAGGCACGCTCCTGGACCAGGCAAGATTTTGGACCAGGCATGCTCCTAGACCAGGCAAGCTTCTGGACCATGCAAGGTCCTGGACCAGGCAGGCTCGTGGACCAGGCACGCTCCTGGACCAAGCAAGCTCCTGGACCAGGCAAGCTCTTTGACCAGGCACGCTCCTGGACCAGGCAAGCTCCTAGACCAGGCAAGCTCCTGGACCAGGCAAGCTTCTGGACCAAGCAAACTCGTGGACTAGGCATGCTCCTGGACCAGGCAAGATCCTGGACCAGGCAAGCTCCCGGACCAAGCAAGCTCCTGGACCACGCAAGCTCTTGGACCAGGCAAGCTCTTGGACCAGGCAAGCTCCAGGACAAGGCAAGCTCCTAGACCAGGCAAGCTCGTGGACCAGGCATGCTCCTGGACCAGGCAAGCTCCTGGACTAGGCAAGCTCATGGACCAGGCAAGCTCCTAGACCAGGCAAGCTCCTGGACCAGGCAAGCTTCTGGACCAAGTAAACTCGTGGACTAGGCATGCTCCTGGACCAGGCAAGATCCTGGACCAGGCAAGCTCCTAGACCAGGCGCGCTCCTGGACCAGGCAAGCTCCCGGACCAAGCAAGCTCCTGGACCACGCAAGCTCTTGGACCAGGCAAGCTCTTGGACCAGGCAAGCTCCTGGACAAGGCAAGCTCCTAGACCAGGCAAGCTCGTGGACCAGGCATGCTCCTGGACCAAGCAAGCTCCTGGACTAGGCAAGCTCATGGACCAGGCAAGCTCCTAGACCAAGCAAGCTCCTGGACCAGGCAAGCTCCTAGACCAGGCAAGCTCATGGACAAGACAAGCTCCTGGACCAGGCAAACTCGTGCACCAGGCACGCTCTTGGACCTGGCAAGATTTTGAACCAGGCATGCTCCTAGACCAGGCAAGCTCCTGGACAAGGCAAGCTCCTAGACCAGGCAAGCTGCTAGACTAGGCAAGCTCCTGGACCAGGCAAACTCGTGGACCAGGCACGCTCCTGGACCAGGCAAGATTTTGGACCATGCATGCTCCTAGACCAGGCAAGCTCCTGGACCATGCAAGCTCCTGGACCAGGCAGGCTCGTGGACCAGGCACGCTCCTGGACCAGGCAAGCTCCTGGACCAGGCAAGCTCTTGGACAAGGCACGCTCCTGGACCAGGCAAGCTCCTAGACCAGGCAAGCTCCTGGACCAGGCAAGCATCTGGACCAGGCAAACTCGTGGACCAGGCACGCTCGTGGACCAGGCAAGATCCTGGACCAAGCAAGCTCCTAGACCAGGCGCGCTCCTGGACTAGGCAAGCTCCCGTACCGAGCAAGCTCCTGGACCACGCAAGCTCTTGGACCAGGCAAGCTCTTGGACCAGGCAAGCTCCTGGACAAGGCAAGCTTCTAGACAAGGCAAGCTCGTGGACTAGGCATGCTCCTGGACCAGGCAAGCTCGTGGATTAGGCAAGCTCATGGACCAGGCAAGCTCCTAGACCAAGCAAGCTCCTGGACCAGGCAAGCTCCTAGACCAGGCAAGCTCATGGACAAGACAAGCTCCTGGACCAGGCAAACTCGTGCACCAGGCACGCTCCTGGACCTGGCAAGATTTTGGACAAGGCATGCTCATAGACCAGGCAAGCTCTTGGACCAGGCAGGCTCGTGGACCAGTCACGCTCCTGGACCAGGCAAGCTCCTGGACCAGGCAAGCTCCTGGACTAGGCAAGCTCTTGGACCATGCACGCTCCTGGACCACGCAAGCTCCTAGACCAGGCAAGCTCCTAAACCAGTCAAGCTTCTGGACCAGGCAAACTCGTGGACCAGGCACGCTCCTGGACCAGGCAAGATCCTGGACCAGGCAAGCTCCTAGACAAGGCACGCTCTTGGACGAGGCAAGCTCTTGGACCAGGCAAGCCCCTGGACAAGGCATACTCCTAGACCAGGCAAGCTCGTGGACCACGCACGCTCCTGGACTAGGCAAGCTCTTGGACTAGGCAAGCTCTTGGACAAGGCAAGCTCCTAGACCAGGCAAGCTCTTGGACCAGGCAAGCTCCTAGACCAGGCAAGCTTATGGACAAGGCAAGCTCCTGGACCAGGCAAATTTGTGGACCAAGCACGCTCTTGGACCAGGCAAGCTCCTAGACCAGGCAAGCCCTTGGACCAGGCAAGCTCCTGGACCAGGCAAACTCGTGGACTAGGCACGCTCCTTGACCAGGCAAGCTCCTGGACCAGGCAAGCTCCTGGACCAGGCAAGCTCTTGGACTAGGCATGCTCCTGGACCACGCAAGCTCCTAGAGTAGGAAAGCTCCAGGACTAGGCAAGCTTCTGGACCAAGCAAACTCGTGGACCAGGCTCGCTCTTGGACCAGGCAAGATCCTGGACCAGGCAACCTCCTAGACCAGGCACGCTCCTGGACCTAGCAAGCTCCTGGACCAGGCAAGCTCCTGGACCACGCAAGCTCTTGGACCAGGCAAGCTCTTGGACCAGGCAAGCTCCCGGACAAGGCAAGCTCCTAGACCAGGCAAGCTCGTGGACCAGGCACGCTCCTGGACCAGGCAAGCTCCTGGACTAGGCAAGCTCCTGGACCAGGCAAGCTCCTAGACCAGGCAAGCTCCTGGACCAAGCAAGCTCCTAGACCAGGCAAGCTCATGGACAAGGCAAGCTCCTGGACCAGGCAAGCTCCTGGACCAGGCAAGCTCCTGGACCAGGCAAGCTCCTTGACCAGGCAAGCTCTTGGACAAGGCAAGCTCCTGGATCAGGCAAGCTCCTCGACCACTCAAGCTCCTGGACCAGGCACGCTCGTGGACCAAGCCCGCTTCTGGACCACGCAAGCTCTTGGATCAGGCACGCTTCTGGACCAAGTAAGCTCCTAGACCAGGCAAGCTCTTGGACCACGCAAGCTCTTGGACCAGCCACGCTCCTCGACTAGGCAAGCTCTTGGACTTGGCAGGCTTCTGGACCAAGCAAGCTCCTGGACCAGGCAGTCTCCTGGACCACGCATGCTCCTGGACCAGGCAAGCTCCTAGACCAGGCAAGCTCTTGGACCAGGAAAGCTCTTGGACCAGGCAAGCTCTTGGACCAGGCAAGCTCCTGGACCAGGCAAGCTCCTGGACAAGGCAAGCTCCTATACCAGGCACGCTCGTCGACCAGGCACGCTCGTGGACCAAGCAGGCTCATGGACCAGGCACGCTCCTGGACCAGGCAAGCTCTTGGACCAGGAAGCTCCTGGACCAGGCAAGCTCCTGGACCAAGCACGCTCCTAGACCAGGCAAGCTCCTAGACCAGGCAAGCTCCTGGACCAGGCTAGCTCGTGGACCAGGCAAACTCGTGGACCAAGCACGCTCCTGGACCAGGCAAGATCCTGGACCAGGCAAGCTCCTAGACCAGGCACGCTCCTGGACCAGGCAAGCTCTTGGACCAGGGAAGCTCCTGGACCATGCAAGCTCTCGGACCAGGCAAGCTCTTGGACCAGGCAAGCTCCTACACCAGGCAAGCTCGTGGACCAGGCAGGCTCCTGGACCAGGCAAGCTCCTGGACCAGGCAAGCTCCTGGACCAGGCAAGCTCCTAGACCAGGCAAGCTCATGGACCAGGCAAGCTCCTGGATCAGGCAAGCTCCTGGACGAGGCAAGCTCCTAGACTAGGCAAGCTCCTGGACCAGGCAAGCTCCTGAACCAGGCAGGCTTGTGGACCAGGCACGCTCCTGGACCGGGCAAGATTTTGGACCTGGCAAGCTCCTGGACCACGCAAGCTCTGGGACCATGCACGCTCCTGGACCAGACAAGCTCTTGGACCAGGCAGGCTCGTGGACCAGGCAAGCTCTTGGACCAGGTAAGCTCTTCGATCAGGCAAGCTCCTCGACCACGCAAGCTCCTGGATCAGGCACGCTCGTGGACCAGGCACGCTCCTGGACTAGGTAAGCTCTTCGATCAGGCATGGACCAAGCAAGCTCCTAGACTAGGCAAGGTCTTGGACCAGGCACGCTCCTGGACCAGGCAAGCTCCTAGACCAGTCAAGCTACTGGACCAGGAAAGCTCCTGGACCGGGCAAGCTCCTGGACCAGGCAAGCTCCTGGACCAGGCAAGCTCCTGGACAAGGCAAGCTCCTGGACCAGGCACGCTCGTGGACCAGGCACGCTCTTGGTCCAGGCAAGCTCTTGAACCAGGCAGGCTCGTGGACCAAGCACTCTCTTGGACCAGGCAAGCTCCTGGACCAGGCAAACTCCTGAACAAGGCACGCTCCTGGACCACGCAAGCTCCTAGACCAGGCAATCTCCTCGAGCAGGCAAGCTCCTATAACAGGCAAACTCGTGGACCAGGCAAGCTTCTGGACCAGGCAAGCTCTAGGATCGGGCAAGCTCCTGGACCAGGCACGCTCCTGAACCAGGCAAGCTCCTAGACCAGGCAAGGTCCTGGACCAGGCAAGCTCCTTGACTAGGCAAGCTCGTGGACCAGGCAAGCTTCTAAACCATGCAAGCTCTTGGACCAGGCAAGCTCTTGGACCAGGCAAGCTCCTGAACCAGGCAAGCTCCAGGACCAGGCAAGCTTGTGGACCAAGCACGCTCCTGGACCAGGCAAGCTCCTGGACCAGGCAAGCTCCTGGACCAGGCAAGCTCTTGGACCAAGCAAGCTCCTGGACCAGGGAAGCTCCTGAACCAGGCAAGCTCATGGACCAGGCAAGCTCATGGACCAGGCAAGGTCCTAGACCAAGCAGGCTCGTGGACCAGGCACGCTCGTGGACCGGGCAAGCTCCTGGACCTGGCAAGCTCCCGGACCACGCAAGCTCTTGGACCAGGCACGCTCCTGGACAAGGCAAGCTCTTGGACCAGGCATGCTTCTGGACCAAGAAAGCTCCTGGACCTGGCAAGCTACGGGACTAGTCAAGCTCCTGGACAAGGCAAGCTCCTGGACCAGGTAAGCTCCTGGACTAGGCAAGCTCCTGGACCAGGCAAACTCTTGGACAAGGCAAGCTCCTTGTCCAGGCAAGCTCTTGGACCAGGCAAGCTTGTGGACCAAGCAAGCTCCTGGACCAAGCACAATCGTGGACCAGGCACGCTCCTTGACAAGGCAAGCTCCTGGACCAGGCATGCTCCTAGACCAGGCAAGCTCCTGGAACATGCAAGCTCCTGGACCAAGCAAGCTCCTGGACCAGGCAAGCTCCTGGACGAGGCAAGCTCCTTGACCAGGCAAGCTCCGGGACCAGGCATGCTCGTGGACCAGGCACGCTCCTGGACCGGGCAAGCTCCCGGAGGTGGCAAGCTCCTGGACCACAAAAGCTCTTGGACCAAGCACGCTCCTAGACTAGGCAAGCTCTTGGACAAGGCAAGCTTCTGGATCAGGCAAGCTCCTCGACCACTCAAGCTCCTGGACCAGGCAAGCTCCTCGACCAGGCAAGCTCCTGGACCAGGCAAGCTCCTGGACCAGGAAAGCTCCTGGGCCAGGCACGCTCGTGGACCAGGCACGCTCTTGGACCACGCAAGCTCTTTGACCAGGCAGTCTCGTGGACCAGGCACGCTCCTGGACCAGGCAAGCTCCTGGACAAGGCAAGCTCCTGGACAAGGCAAGCTCCTGGACCAGGCACGCTCCTAGACCAGGCAAGCTCTTGGACCAGGCAAGCTCTTGGACCAGGAAATCTCGTGGACCAGGCAAGCTCTTGGACCAGGCAAGCTCCTGGACCAGGCAAGCTCCTGGACTAGGCGAGCTCTTGGACAAGGCAAGCTCTTGGACCAGGCAAGCTCTAGACCAAGCAAGCTCCTAGACCAGGAAAGCTCCTGGACCAGGCATGCTCCTGAACCAGCTAACCTCTTGGACCTGGAAAGCTCCTGCACCAGGCAAGCTGCTAGAACAGGCAAGCTTCTAGACCAGGAAAGCTCTTGGAGCAGGCACGCTCCTCAACCAGGCAAGCTCTTGGACCAGGTAAGCTCCTGGACCAGGCAAGCTTCTGGAACATGCAAGCTCGTGGACCAGGCAAGCTCGTGGACCAAGCACGCTCTCGGACCAGGCAAGCTCCTGGACAAGGCAAGCTCCTGGACCAGGCAAGCTCCTGGACCAGGCAAGCTCCTGGACCAGGCACGCTCCTGGACCAGGCAAGCTCCTAGACCAGGCAAGCTGCTGGACCTGGCAAGCTCCTGGACGAGGCAGACTCGTGGACTAGGCACGCTCCTGGACCAGGCAAGCTCCAGGACCAGGCATGCTCCTAGACCAGGCAAGCTCCTGGACCATGCAAGCTCCTAGACCAGGCAGGCTCGTGGACCAGGCACACTCCTGGACCAGGCAAGCTCCTGGACCCGGCAAGCTCCTGGACCAGGCAAGCTCTTGGACCAGGCACGCTCCTGGACGGGGCAAGCTCCTAGACCAGGCAAGCTCCTGGACCAGGCAAGCTTCTGGACCAGGCAAACTCGTGGACCAGGCACGCTCCTGGACCAGGCAAGATCCTGGACCAGGCAAGCTCCAAGACCAGGCGCGCTCCTGGACCAGGCAAGCTCCCGGACTAGGCAAGCTCCCGGACCACGCAAGCTCTTGGACCAGGCAAGCTCTTGGACCAGGCAAGCTCTTGGACAAGGCAAGCTCCTAGACCAGGCAAGCTCGTGGACTAGGCACGCTCCTGGACCAGGCAAGCTCCTGGACTAGGCAAGGTCATGGACCAGGCAAGCTCCTAGACCAGGCAAGCTCCTGGACCAGGCAAGCTCCTAGACCAGGCAAGCTCATGGACAAGGCAAGCTCCTAGACCAGGCAAACTCGTGGACCAGGCACGCTCTTGGACCGGGCAAGATTTTGGACCAGGCAAGCTCCTAGACTAGGCAAGCTCTTGGACCAGGCAAGCTCGTGGACCAAGCAGGCTCGTGGACCAGGCTGGCTCGTGGACCAGGCAAGCTCCTGGACCAGGCAAGCTCCTGGACCAGGCAAGCTCTTGGACCAGGCACGCTTCTGGACCAGGCCAGCTCCTGAACCAGGCAAGCTTCTGGACCAGGCAAACTCGTGGACCAGGCACGCTCCTGGACTTGGCAAGATCCTGGACCAGGCAAGCTCCAAGACCAGGCACTCTCCTGGACCAGGCAAGCTCTTGGACTAGACAAGCTCCTGGACCAAGCAAGCTCTTGGACCAGGCAAGCTCTTGGATACGGCAAGCTCCTGGACAAGGCAAGCTCCCAGACCAGGCAAGCTCGTTGACCACGCACGCTCCTGGACCAGGCAAGCTCTTGGACTAGGCAAGCTCCTGGACCAGGCAAGCTCCTAGACCAAGCGAGCTCCTGGACCAGGCAAGCTCCTAGACTAGGCAAGCTCATGGAAAAGGCAAGCTCCTGGACCAGGCAAACTCGTGGACCAGGCATGCTCCTGGAACAGGCAAAATTTTGGACTAGGCATGCTCCTAGACTAGGCAAGCTCCTGGACCAGGCAAGCTCCTGAACCAGGAAGGCTCGTGGACCAGGCAAGCTCTTGGACCTGGCAAGCTCCTGGACCAGGCAAGCTCTTGGACTAGGCACGCTCCTGGACCACGCAAGCTCCTAGAGTAGGAAAGCTCCAGGACTAGGCAAGCTTCTGGACCAAGCAAACTCGTGGACCAGGCTCGCTCTTGGACCAGGCAAGATCCTGGACCAGGCAACCTCCTAGACCAGGCACGCTCCTGGACCTAGCAAGCTCCTGGACCAGGCAAGCTCCTGGACCACGCAAGCTCTTGGACCAGGCAAGCTCTTGGACCAGGCAAGCTCCCGGACAAGGCAAGCTCCTAGACCAGGCAAGCTCATGGACCAGGCACGCTCCTGGACCAGGCAAGCTCCTGGACTACGCAAGCTCCTGGACCAGGCAAGCTCCTAGACCAGGCAAGCTCCTGGACCAGGCAAGCTCCTAGACCAGGCAAGCTCATGGACAAGGCAAGCTCCTGGACCAGGCAAGCTCCTGGACCAGGCAAGCTCCTAGACCTGGTAAGCTCCTTGACCAGGCAAGCTCTTGGACAAGGCAAGCTCCTGGATCAGGCAAGCTCCTCGACCACTCAAGCTCCTGGACCAGGCACGCTCGTGGACCAAGCACGCTTCTGGACCACGCAAGCTCTTGGATCAGGCACGCTTCTGGACCAAGTAAGCTCCTGGACCAGGCAAGCTCTTGGACCACGCAAGCTCTTGGACCAGCCACGCTCCTCGACCAGCCACGCTTCTGGACCACGCAAACTCTTGGACCAGGCACGCTCCTGGACCAGGCAAGATCCTGGACCAGGCAAGCTTGGATCCGGCAAGCTCTAGGATCAGGCAAGCTCCTGGACAAGGCTCGCTCCTGGACCAGGCAAGCTCCTAGACCAGGCAAGGTCCTGGACCAGGCAAGCTCCTAGACTAGGCAAGCTCGTGGACTAGGCACGCTCCTGGACCTTGGAAGCTTCTGGACGAGGCAAGCTCCTAAACCACGCAAGCTCTTGGACCAGGCAAGCTCTTGGACTAGGCAAGCTCGTGAACTAGGCAAGCTCCAGGACCAGGCAAGCTCGTGGACCAGGCACGCTCCTGGACCAGGCAAGCTCCTGGACCAGGCAAGCTCTTGGACCAGACAAGCTTTTGGACCAGGCAAGCTCCTGGACCAGGCAAGCTCTTGGACCAGGCAAGCTCCTGGACTAGGCAAGCTCCTGGACCAGGCAAGCTCGTGGACCAGGCAAGCTCGTGGACCAGGCATGCTCCTGGAACAGGCAAGATTTTGGACTAGGCATGCTCCTAGACTAGGCAA
Organism: Closterium sp. NIES-65; assembly: GCA_948144175.1. NCBI lineage: Eukaryota > Viridiplantae > Streptophyta > Zygnematophyceae > Desmidiales > Closteriaceae > Closterium > Closterium sp. NIES-65. The sequence goes on from CANXME010001332.1 coordinate 21,409, forward strand.
GCTCCTGGACCAGGCAAGCTCCTGAACCAGGAAGGCTCGTGGACCAGGCAAGCTCTTGGACCAGGCAAGCTCCTGGACCAGGCAAGCTCTTGGACTAGGCACGCTCCTGGACCACGCAAGCTCCTAGAGTAGGAAAGCTCCAGGACTAGGCAAGCTTCTGGACCAAGCAAACTCGTGGACCTGGCTCGCTCTTGGACCAGGCAAGATCCTGGACCAGGCAACCTCCTAGACCAGGCACGCTCCTGGACCTAGCAAGCTCCTGGACCAGGCAAGCTCCTGGACCACGCAAGCTCTTGGACCAGGCAAGCTCTTGGACCAGGCAAGCTCCCGGACAAGGCAAGCTCCTAGACCAGGCAAGCTCATGGACCAGGCACGCTCCTGGACCAGGCAAGCTCCTGGACTAGGCAAGCTCCTGGACCAGGCAAGCTCCTAGACCAGGCAAGCTCCTGGACCAGGCAAGCTCCTAGACCAGGCAAGCTCATGGACAAGGCAAGCTCCTGGACCAGGCAAGCTCCTGGACCAGGCAAGCTCCTAGACCTGGTAAGCTCCTTGACCAGGCAAGCTCTTGGACAAGGCAAGCTCCTGGATCGGGCAAGCTCCTCGACCACTCAAGCTCCTGGACCAGGCACGCTCGTGGACCAAGCACGCTTCTGGACCACGCAAGCTCTTGGATCAGGCACGCTTCTGGACCAAGTAAGCTCCTGGACCAGGCAAGCTCTTGGACCACGCAAGCTCTTGGACCAGCCACGCTCCTCGACCAGCCACGCTTCTGGACCACGCAAACTCTTGGACCAGGCACGCTCCTGGACCAGGCAAGATCCTGGACCAGGCAAGCTTGGATCCGGCAAGCTCTAGGATCAGGCAAGCTCCTGGACAAGGCTCGCTCCTGGACCAGGCAAGCTCCTAGACCAGGCAAGGTCCTGGACCAGGCAAGCTCCTAGACTAGGCAAGCTCGTGGACTAGGCACGCTCCTGGACCTTGAAAGCTTCTGGACGAGGCAAGCTCCTAAACCACGCAAGCTCTTGGACCAGGCAAGCTCTTGGACTAGGCAAGCTCGTGAACTAGGCAAGCTCCAGGACCAGGCAAGCTCGTGGACCAGGCACGCTCCTGGACCAGGCAAGCTCCTGGACCAGGCAAGCTCCTGGACCAGACAAGCTTTTGGACCAGGCAAGCTCCTGGACCAGGCAAGCTCTTGGACCAGGCAAGCTCCTGGACTAGGCAAGCTCCTAGACCAAGCAGGCTCATGGACCAGGCACGCTCCTGGACAAGGCAAGCTCTTGGACCAGGCAGGCTTCTGGAACAAGCAAGCTCCTGGACGAGGCAAGCTCTGGGACTAGGCAAGCTCCTGGACGAGGCAAACTCTTGGACAAGGCAAGCTCCTTGTCGAGGCAAGCTCTTGGACCAGGCATGCTTGTGGACCAAGCAAGCTCCTGGACCAGGCACACTCCTCGACTAGGCACGCTCCTTGACAAGGCAAGCTCCTTGACCAGGCAAGCTCCTGGACCAGGCAAGCTCCTGGAACATGCAAGCTCCTGGACCACGCAAGCTCTTGGACCAGGCAAGCTCCTGGACCAGGCAAGCTCCTTGACCAGGCAAGCTTCTGGGCCACGCAGGCTCGTGGACCAGGCACGCTCCTGGACCAGGCAAGCTCCTGGACCAGGCATGCTCGTGGACCACGCAGGCTCTTGGACTAGGCAAGCTCTTGGTCCAGGCAGGCTCGTGGACGAGGCACGCTCCTGGACCAGGCAAGCTCCTGGACCAGGCAAGCTCCTGGACCAGGCAAGCTCCTAGACCAGGCACTCTCCTGAACCAGGCAAGCTCCTAGACCAGGCAAGCTCCTAGACCAGGCTAGCTCCTGGACGAGGCAAACTCGTGGACCAGGCACGCTCCTGGACCAGGCAAGATCCTGGACCAGGCAAGCTCCTAGACCAGGCATGCTCCTACACCAGGGAAGCTCCTGGACCAGGCAAGCTCCTGGACCACGCAAGCTCTCGGACCAGGCAAGCTCTTGGACTAGGCGAGCTCCTGGACAAGGCAAGCTCCTACACCATCAAGCTCGTGGACCAGGCACGCTCTTGGACCAGGCAAGCTACTGGACCAGGCAAGCTCCTGGACTAGGCAAGCTCCTAGACCAGGCAAGCTCCTAGACCACGCAAGCTCCTAGACCAGGCAAGCTCCTGGACCAGGCAAGCTCCTGGACCAGGCAAGCTCCTGGACCAGGCAAGCTCCTAGACTAGGCAAGCTCCTGGACCAGGCAAGCTCCGGGACCAGGCAGGCTCGTGAACAAGACACGCTCCTAGACTGGGCAAGATTCTGGACCTCGCAAGCTCCTGGACCACGCAAGCTCTTGGACCATACACGCTCCTGGACCAGACAAGCTCTTGGACCAGGCAGGCTCGTGGACCAGGCAAGCTCTTGGACCAGGCAAGCTCCTGGATCAGGCAAGCTTCTCGACCACGCAAGCTCGTGGACCAGGCATGGTCGTGGACCAGGCACGCTTCTGGACTAGGCAAGCTCTTGGATCAGGCACGCTTCTTGACCAAGCAAGCTCGTGGACTAGGCAAGCTCCTGGACCACGCAAGCTGTTGGACGAGGCAGGCTTCTGGACCAAGCAAGCTCCTGGACCAGGCAAGCTCCTGGACCAGGCACGCTCCTATTCCAGGCAAGCTCCTAGACCAGGCAAGCTACTGGACCACGAAAGCGCCTGGACCGGGCAAGCTCCTGGACCAGACAAGCTCCTGGACCAGGCAAGCCCCTAGACCAGGCACGCTCGTGGACCAGGCACGCTCTTGGTCCAGGCAAGCTCTTGGACCAGGCCGGCTCGTGGACCAGGCACACTCTTGGACGAGGCAAGCTCGTGGACCAGGCAAGCTCCTGAACAAGCCACGCTCCTGGACCACGCAAGCTCCTAGACAAGGCAAGCTCCTGGACCAGGCAAGCTCCTGGACCAGGCAAACCCGTGGGCCAGGCACGCTCCTGGACCAGGCAAGATCCTGGACCAGGCAAGCTTCTGGACCAGGAAAGCTCCAGGATCAGGCAAGCTCTTGGACCAGGCACGCTCCTGGACCAGGCAAGCTCCTAGACCACGCAAGGTCCTGGACCAGGAAAGCTCCTGGACTAGGCAAGTTCCTGGACCAGGCACGCCCCTGGACCTTGCAAGCTTGTGGACGAGGCAAGCTCCTAAACAACGCAAGCTCTTGGACCAGGCAAGCTCTTGGACCAGGCAAGCTCTTGAACCAGGCAAGCTCCAGGACCAGGCAAGCTCGTGGACCAGGCAAGCTCCTGGACAAGGCAAGCTCCTGGACCAGGCAAGCTCCTGGACCAAGCAAGCTCTTGGACCAGGCAAGCTCCTGGACCAGTCAAGCTCCTGGACCAGGCAAGCTCCTGGACCAGGCAAGCTCCTGGACCAGGCAAGCTCATGGACCAGGCAAGCTCTTGGACCAAGCAAGCTCGTGGACCAGGCACGCTCCTGGACCGGGCAAGCTCCTGGACCTGGCAAGCTCCCGGACCACGCAAGCTCTTGGACTAGGCACGATCCTGGACTATGCAAGCTCTTGGACCAGGCAGGCTTGTAAACCAAGCAAGCTCCTGGACCAGGCAAGCTCCGGGACTAGTCAAGCTCCTGGACAAGGCAAGCTCCTAGATCAGGTAAGCTCCTGGAGTAGGCATGCCTCATCCAGGAAAGCTCCTGGACCTGGCACGCTCCTGGACAAGGCAAGCTCCTGGACCAGGCAAGCTCCTGGAACATGCAAGCTCCTGGACCAGGCAAGCTCCTGGACCAGGCAAGCTCTTCGACCAGGAAAGCTATTGGACCAGGCAAGCTCCGGGACCAGGCAAGCTCATGGACCACGCAAGCTCCTAGACCAAGCAAGCTCTTGGACTAGGCATTCTCCTGCACCAGGCAAGCTCCTAGACCAGGCAAGGTCTTGGACCAGGCTAGCTCCTAGACTAGGCAAGCTCGTGGACCAGGCACGCTCCAAGACCAGGCAAGCTCCTGGACCAGGCAAGCTCCTGGACCACGCAAGCTTTTGGACCAGGCAAGCTCTTGGACCTGGCAAGTTCTTGGACCAGGCAAGCTCCTGGACTAGGCAAGCTCCTGGACCAGGCAAGCTCCTGGACCAGGCAAGCTCCTGGACCAGGCAAGCTCGTGCACCAGGCAAGCTCGTGGACCACGCAAGCACCTGAACAAGGCAAGCTCGTGGACCAGGCAAGCTCCTGGACCAGGCAAGCTCCTGGACCACGCAAGCTCGTGGATTAGGCACGCTCCTGGACAATGCAAGCTCCTGGACCAGGCAAGCTCCTGGACCAGGCAAGCTCCTGCAACATGCAAGCTCCTAGACCAGGCAAGTTCCTAGACCAGGCAAGCTCCTGGACAAGGCAAGCTTCTGGACCAGGCAAGCTCCTGGACGAGGCAAGCTCCTGGACGAGGCAAGCTCCTGGACCAGGCACGCTCGTGGACCAGGCACGCTCTTGGACCAGGCAAGCTCTTGGACCAAGCAGACTCGTGGATCAGGCAAGCTCCTCGACCAGGCACGCTCCTGGACAAGGCAAGCTCCTGGACCAGGCAAGCTCCTTGACCAGGCAAGCTCGTGAACCAGGCACGCTCCTGGACCAGGCAAGCTCCTTGACCAGGCAAGCTTCTGGATTTGGCACGCTCCTGGACAAGGCAAGATCTTGGACCAGGCAAGCTCCTGGACCAAGCAAGCTCCTGCATCATGCACGCTCGTAGACCAGGCACGCTCCTGGACAAGGTTCGCTCCTGGACCAGGCAAGCTCTTAGACCAGGCAGGCTCGTGGACCAGGCACGCTCCTGGACCAAGAAAGCTCCTGGACCAGGCAAGTTCCTGGACCAGGCAAGCTCCTGGACCACGCAAGCTCTTGGACCAGGCACGCTCCTGGACCAGGCAAGCTCGTGGACCAGGCAAGCTTCAAGACCAAGGAAGCTCCTGGACCATGCAAGCTCTTGGACCAGGCAAGCTCCTGGAACAGGCAAGCTCCTGGACCAGGATAGCTCCTGGACCAGGCAAGCTCCTGGACCAGGATAGCTCCTGGACCAAGCAAGCTCCTGGACCAGGCAAGCTCCTGGACCAGGCAAGCTCCTGGACCAGGCAAGCTCCTAGAAAAGGCAAGCTCCTGGACCAGGCAAGCTCCTGGAACACGCAAGCTCCTGGACCAGGCAAGCTCCTGGACAAGGCAAGCTCCTGGACCAGGATAGCTCCTGGACTAGGCAAGCTCCTGGACCAGGCAAGCTCTTGGACCACGCAAGCTTCTGGACCAGGCAAGCTCTTAGAACAGGCAAGCTCTTGGACCAGGCAAGCTCCTGGACCAGGGAAGCTCCAAGACGAGGCAAGCTGAAGGACCCAGCACGCTCCTAGACCGGGCAAGCTCCTAGACCTGGCAAGCTCCTGGACCACGCAAACTCCTAGACCAGGCACGCTCTTGAATCAGGCACGCTCCTGGACCAGGCAAGCTCTTGGACCAGGCAGGCTTGTGGACCAGGCACGCTCCTGGACCAGGCAAGCTCCTGGACCAAGCAAGCTCTTGGACCAAGCAAGCTCCTGGACTAGGCACGCTTGTGGACCAGGCACGCTCCTTGACCAGGCAAGCTCCTACACCGGGCAAGCTCCTGGACCATGCAAGCTGTTGGACCAGGCACGCTCCTAGACCAGGCAAGCTCTGAGACCACGTAGGTTTCTGGACCAAGCAAGCTCCTCAACAAGGCAAGTTCCTGGACCAGGCAAGCTCCCGGACCAGGCAAGCTCCTGGACCACGCAAGCTCTTGGATTAGGCACGCTCCTGGACAATGCAAGCTCTTGGACTAGGCAAGTTCCTGGAACATGCAAGCTCCTGGACCAGGCAAGCTCCTAGACCAGGCAAGCTCCTGGACAACGCAAGCTCCTGGACCAGGCAAGCTCCTAGACGAGGCAAGCTCCTGGAGGAGGCAAGCTCCTGGACCAGGCACGCTCGTGGACCAGGCACGCTCGTGGACCAGGCATGCTCTTGGACCAGGCAAGCTCTTGGACCAGGCAGGCTCGTGGATCAGGCAAGCTCCTGGACCAGGCAAGCTCCTTGACCAGGCAAGCTCCTGGACCACGCACGCTCCTGGACCAGGCAATTTCCTGAACCAGGTAAGCTTCTGGATTTGGCACGCTCCTGGACAAGGCAAGCTCTTGGACCACGCAAGATTCTGGACCAAGCAAGCTCCTCGATCACGCAAGCTCCTGGACCAAGCAAGCTCTTGGACTAGGCACACTCTTGGACCAGGCAAGCTCCTAGACCAGGCAAGGTCGTGGACCAAGCAAGCTCCTAGACCAGGCAAGCTCGTGGACCAGGCACGCTCCAAGACCAGGCAAGCTCCTGGACTAGGCAAGCTCCTGGACCACGCAAGCTTTTGGACCAAGCAAGCTCTTGGACCAGGCAAGTTCCTGGACCAGGAAAGCTCCTAGACTAGGCAAGCTCCTGGACCAGGCAAGCTCCTGGACCAGGCAAGCTCCTGGACCAGGCAAGCTCGTGCACCAGGCAAGCTCGTGGACCAGGCAAGCACCTGGACCAGGCAAGCTCCTGGACCAGGCAAGCTCCTGGACCAGGCAAGCTCCTGGACCACGCAAGCTCGTGGATTAGGCACACTCCTGGACAATGCAAGCTCCTGGACCAGGCAAGCTCCTAAACCAGGCAAGCTCCTGGACAAGGCAAGCTTCTGGACCAGGCAAGCTCCTGGATGAGGCAAGCTCCTGGACGAGGCAAGCTTCTGGACAAGGCACGCTCGTGGACCAGGCACGCTCTTGGACCAGGCAAGCTCTTGGACCAGGCAGGCTCGTGGATCAGGCAAGCTCCTAGACCAGGCAAGCTCCTGGACAAGGCAAGCTCCCGGACCAGGCAAGCTCCTTGACCAGGCAAGCTCCTGGACCAGGCACGCTCCTAGACCAGGCAAGCTCCTAGACCAGGCAAGCTTCTGGATTTGGCACACTCCTGGACAAGGCAAGCTCTTGGACCACGCAGGATTCTGGACCAAGCAAGCTCCTGGACCAGGCACACTCCTAGACCAGGCACGCTCTTGGACAAGGCAAGGTCGTGGACCAAGCAAGCTCCTGGACCAAGCAAGCTCTTGGATCATGCACGCTCGTGGACCAGGCACCCTCATGGATCAGGCACGCTCCTGGACCAGGCAAGCTTTTAGACCAGGCAGGCTCGTGGACCACGCACGCTCCTAGACCAGGAAAGCTCCTGGACCAGGCAAGTTCCTGGACCAGGCAAGCTCCTGGACCACGCAAGCTCTAGGACCAGGCATGCTCCCGGACCAGGCAAGCTCGTGGACTAGGCAAGCTTCTAGACCAAGGAAGCTCCTGGACCAGGCAAGCTCTTGGACCAGGCAAGCTCCTGGAACAGGCAAGCTCTTGGACCAGGCAAGCTCGTGGACTAGGCAAGCTCCTGGACCAGGATAGCTCCTGGACCAAGCAAGCTCCTGGACCAGGCAAGCTCCTGGACCAGGCAAGCTCCTGGACTAGGCAAGCTCCTAGAAAAGGCAAGCTCCTGGACCAGGCACGCTCCTGGAACAGGCAAGCTCCTGGACCAGGCAAGCTCCTGGACAAGGCAAGCTCCTGGACCAGGATAGCTCCTGGACTAGGCAAGCTCCTGGACCAGGCAAGCTCTTGGACCACGCAAGCTTCTGGACCAGGCAAGCTCTTGGACCAGGCATGCTCTTGGACCAGGCAAGCTCCTGGACCAGGGAAGTTCCTCGACCAGGCAAGCTGATGGACCAAGCTCGCTCCTGGACCAGGCAAGCTCCTAGACCTGGCAAGCTCCTGGACCAGGAAAACTCCTGGACCAGGCACGCTCTTGGATCAGGCACGCTCCTGGACAAGGCAAGCTCTTGGACCAGACAAGCTCGTGGACCAGGCACGAACCTGGACCAGGCAAGCTCCTGGACCAGGCAAGTTCTTGGACCAAGCAAGCTTCTGGACCAGGCACGCTTGTGGACCAGGCACGCTCCTTGACCAGGCAAGCTCCTACACCGGGCAAGCTCCTGGACCATGCAAGCTGTTGGACCAGGCACGTTCCTGGACCAAGCAAGCTCCTCGACCAGACAAGCTCCTGGACCAGGTCCAAAAGCTTGCCTGGTCCAAAAGCTTGCCTGGTCCGGGAGCGTGCGTGGTCCAGGAGCTTGCCTGATCCAGGAGCTTGCTTGGTCCAGAAGCGTGCCAGGTCCAAGAGCTTGCCTGGTCCAGGAGCGTACCTGGTCCAAGAGCGTGCATGGTCCAGGAGCTTGCCTTAACCAGGAGCTTGCGTGGTCTAGGAGCGTGCCTAGTCCAAGAGCGTGCCTGGTCCAGGAGCTTGCCTGGTCCAGGAGCTTGCCTGGTCCAAGAGCTTGCCTGGTCGAGGAGCGTGCCTGGTCCACGAGCCTGCCTGGTCCAAGAGGTTGCTTGGTCCAGAAGCGTGCCTGGTCTACGAGCGTGCCTGGTCCAAGAGCTTGCTTGGTCCAGGAGCTTGCCTGGTCCAGGAGCTTGCCTGGTCCAGGAGCTTGCCTGGTCTAGGAGCTTGCTCGCTAGGCCCTTGTTCTTGCAATTTTGCACACGCTAGGCCCTTGTTCATGCAATTTTGCATACGCTAGGCACTTGTTCTTTTTATTTTGCACACGCTAGGCCCTTGTTCTTTTTATTTTGCACACGCTAGGCCCTTGTTCTTGCTATTTTGCACACGCTATGCCCTTGTTCTTTTTATTTTGCACACGCTAGGCCCGTGTTCTTGCAATTTTGCACATGCTAGACCCTTGTTGTTTTTTATTTTGCACACGCTAGGCCCTTGCTCTTGCTATTTCGCGAACGCTAGGCCCTTGTTCTTGATTTTTTGCACACGCTAGGCCCTTGCTCTTGCTATTTTGCACTCGCTAGGCCCTTGTTCTTGAAATTTTGCACACGCTAGGCCCTTGTTCTTGCAATCTAGCACACGCTAGGCCCTTGTTCTTTTTATTTTGCACACGCTAGGCCCTTGTTCTTTTTATTTTGCACACGCTATGCCCTTGTTCTTTTTATTTTGCACACGCTATGCCCTTGTTCTTTTTATTTTGCACACGCTAGGCCCTTGTTCTTGCAATTTTGCACATGCCAGACCCTTGTTCTTTTTATTTTGCACACGCTAGGCCCTTGTTCTTGCCATTTCGCGAACGCTAGGTCCTTGTTATTGATTTTTGCACACGCTAGGCCCTTGCTCTTGCTATTTTGCACTCGCTAGGCCCTTGTTCTTGCAATTTTGCACACGCTAGGCCCTTGTTCTTTTTATTTTGCACACGCTAGGCCCTTGTTCTTTTTCATTTGCACACGCTAGGCCCTTGTTCTTGCTATTTTGCACCCGCTATGCCCTTGTTCTTTTTATTTTGCACACGCTTGGCCCTTGTTCTTGCAATTTTGCACATGCTAGACCCTTGTTGTTTTTATTTTGCACACGCTAGGCCCTTGCTCTTGCTATTTCGCGAACGCTAGGCCCTTGTCCTTGATTTTTTGCACACGCTAGGCTCTTGCTCTTGCTATTTTACACTCGCTAGGCCCTTGTTCTTGCAATTTAGCACACGCTATGCCCTTGTTCTTTTTATTTTGCACACGCTAGGCCCTTATTCTTGCAATTTCGCACATGCTAGACCCTTGTTCTTTTTATTTTGCACACGCTAGGCCCTTGTTCTTGCTATTTTGCACACACTATGCCCTTGTTCTTTTTATTTTGAACACGCTAGGCCCTTGTTCTTGCAATTTTGCACATGCTAGACCCTTGTTCTTTTTATTTTGCACACGCTAGGCCCTTGTTCTTGCTATTTCGCGAACGCTAGGCCCTTGTTCTTGATTTATTGCACACGCTAGGCCCTTGCTCTTGCTATTTTGCACTCGCTAGGCCCTTGTTCTTGCAATTTTGCACACGCTAGGCCCTTGTTCTTGCAATTTTGCACACGCTAGCCCTTTGTTCTTTTTATTTTGCACACGCTAGGCCTTTGTTCTTTTTATTTTGCACACGCTAGGCCCTTGTTCTTGCAATTTTGCACACGCTAGGCCCTTGTTTTCTTTATTTTGCACATGCTAGTCCCTTGTTCTTTTTATTTTGCACACGCTAGGCCCCTGTTCTTGCTATTTTGCACACTTTATGCCCTTGTTCTTTTTATTTTGCACACGCTAGGCCCTTGTTCTTGCAATTTTGCACATGCTAGACCCTTGTTCTTTTTATTTTGCACACGCTAGGCCCTTGTTTTTGCTATTTCGCGAACGCTAGGCCCTTGCTCTTGATTTTTTGCACACGCTAGTCCCTTGCTCTTGCTATTTTGCACTCGCTAAGCCCTTGTTCTTGCAATTTTGCACATGCTAGGCCCTTGTTCTTGCAATTTTGCAAACGCTAGGCCCTTGTTCTTTTTATTTTGCACACGCTAGGCCCTTGTTCTTTTTATTTTGCACACGCTAGGCCCTTGTTCTTGCTATTTTGCACACGCTATGCCGTTGTTCTTTTTATTTTGCATACGCTAGGCCCTTGTTCTTGCTATTTCACTAACCCTTTGCCCTTGTTCTTGATTTTTTGCACACGCTAGGCCCTTGCTCTAGCTATTTTGCACTCGCTAGGCCCTTGTTCTTGCAATTTTGCACACGCTAGGCCCTTGTTCTTGCAATTTTGCACACGCGAGGCCCTTGTTCTTTTTATTTTGCACATGCTAGGCCCTTGTTCTTGTATTTTGCACATGCTAGGCCCTTGTTCTTGCTATTTTGCACACGCTATGCCCTTGTTCTTTTTATTTTGCACACGCTAGGCCCTTGTTCTTGCAATTTTGCACACGCTAGGCCCTTGTTCTTTTTATTTTGCACACGCTATGCCCGTGTTATTTTTACTTTGCACACGCTATGCCCTTGTTCTTGCAATTTTGCACATGCTAGACCCTTGTTCTTTTTATTTTGCACACGCTAGGCCCTTGTTCTTGCTATTTCGCGAACACAAGGCCCTTGTTCTTGATTTTTTGCATACGCTAGGCCCTTGGTCTTGCTATTTTGCACTTGCTAGGCCCTTGTTCTTGCAATTTTGCACACGCTAGGCCCTTGTTCTTGCAATTTTGCACACGCTAGGCCCTTGTTCTTTTTATTTTGCACACGCTAGGCCCTTGTTCTTGTATTTTGCACATGCTAGGCCCCTGTTCTTGCTATTTTGCACATGCTATGCCCTTGTTCTTTTATTTTGCACACTCTAGGCCCTTGTTCTTGCAATTTTGCACATGCTAGACCCTTGTTCTTTTTATTTTGCACATGTTAGGCCCTTGTTCTTCCTATTTCGCGAACGCTAGGCCCTTGTTCTTGATTTTTTGCACACGCTAGGCCCTTGCTCTTGCTATTTTGCACTCGCTAGGCCCTTGTTCTTGCAGTTTTGCACACGCTAGGCCCTTGTTCTTGCAATTTTGCACACGCTAGGCCCTTGTTCTTGCTATTTTGCACACGCTAGGCCCTTGTTCTTTTTATTTTGCACACGCTAGGCCCTTGTTCTTGCTATTTTGCACACGCTATGCCCTTGTTCTTTTTATTTTGCACACGCTAGGCCCTTGTTCCTGCAATTTTGCACATGCTAGACCCTTGTTCTTTTTATTTTGCACACGCTAGGCCCTTGTTCTTGCTATTTCGCGAACGCTAGGCCCTTGTTCTTGATTTTTTGCACACGCTAGGCCCTTGCTCTTGCTATTTTGCACTCGCTAAGCCCTTGTTCTTGCAATTTTGCACATGCTAGGCCCTTGTTCTTGCAATTTTGCAAACACTAGGCCCTTGTTCTTTTTATTTTGCACACGCTAGGCCCTTGTTCCTTTTATTTTGCACACGCTAGGCCTTTGTTCTGGCTATTTTGCACACGCTGTGCCCTTGTTCTTTTTATTTTGCACACGCTAAGCCCTTGTTCTTGCAATTTTGCACATGCTAGACCCTTGTTTTTTTTATTTTGCACACGCTAGGCCCTTGTTCTTGCAATTTCGCAAACGCTAGGCACTTGTTCTTGATTTTTTGCACACGCTAGGCCCTTGCTCTTGCTATTTTGCACTCGCTAGGCCCTTGTTCTTGCAATTTTGCACACGCTAGGCCCTTGTTCTTGCAATTTTGCACATGCTAGGCCCTTTGTTCTTTTTATTTTGCACACGCTAGGCCTTTGTTCTTTTTATTTTGCACACGCTAGGCCCTTGTTCTTGCAATTTTGCACACGCTAGGCCCTTGTTCTCTTTATTTTGCACATGCTAGTCCCTTGTTCTTTTTATTTTGCACACGCTAGGCCCCTGTTCTTGCTATTTTGCACACGCTATGCCCTTGTTCTTTTTATTTTGCACACGCTAGGCCCTTGTTCTTGCAATTTTGCACATGCTAGACCCTTGTTCTTTTTATTTTGGACACGCTAGGCCCTTGTTTTTGCTATTTCGCGAACGCTAGGCCCTTGTTCTTGATTTTTTGCACACGCTAGGCCCTTGCTCTTGCTATTTTGCACTCGCTAAGCCCTTGTTCTTGCAATTTTGCACATGCTAGGCCCTTGTTCTTTTTATTTTGCACACGCTAGGCCCTTGTTCTTTTTATTTTGCACACGCTAGGCACTTGTTCTTTTTTTTTTGCACACGCTAGGCCCTTGTTCTTTTTATTTTGCACACGCTAGGCCCTTGTTCTTGCTATTTTGCACACGCTATGCCCTTGTTCTTTTTATTTTGCACACGCTAGGCCCGTGTTCTTGCAATTTTGCGCATGCTAGACCCTTGTTGTTTTTTATTTTGCACACGCTAGGCCCTTGCTCTTGCTATTTCGCGAACGCTAGGCCCTTGTTCTTGATTTTTTGCACACGCTAGGCCCTTGCTCTTGCTATTTTGCACTCGCTAGGCCCTTGTTCTTGAAATTTTGCACACGCTAGGCCCTTGTTCTTGCAATCTAGCACACGCTAGGCCCTTGTTCTTTTTATTTTGCACACGCTAGGCCCTTGTTCTTTTTATTTTGCACACGCTATGCCCTTGTTCTTTTTATTTTGCACACGCTATGCCCTTGTTCTTTTTATTTTGCACACGCTAGGCCCTTGTTCTTGCAATTTTGCACATGCCAGACCCTTGTTCTTTTTATTTTGCACACGCTAGGCCCTTGTTCTTGCCATTTCGCGAACGCTAGGTCCTTGTTATTGATTTTTGCACACGCTAGGCCCTTGCTCTTGCTATTTTGCACTCGCTAGGCCCTTGTTCTTGCAATTTTGCACACGCTAGGCCCTTGTTCTTTTTATTTTGCACACGCTAGGCCCTTGTTCTTTTTAATTTGCACACGCTAGGCCCTTGTTCTTGCTATTTTGCACACGCTATGCCCTTGTTCTTTTTATTTTGCACACGCTTGGCCCTTGTTCTTGCAATTTTGCACATGCTAGACCTTTGTTGTTTTTATTTTGCACACGCTAGGCCCTTGCTCTTACTATTTCGCGAACGCTAGGCCCTTGTCTTTGATTTTTTGCACACGCTAGGCTCTTGCTCTTGCTATTTTGCACTCGCTAGGCCCTTGTTCTTGCAATTTAGCACACGCTATGCCCTTGTTCTTTTTATTTTGCACACGCTAGGCCCTTATTCTTGCAATTTCGCACATGCTAGACCCTTGTTCTTTTTATTTTGCACACGCTAGGCCCTTGTTCTTGCTATTTTGCACACACTATGCCCTTGTTTCTTTTATTTTGAACACGCTAGGCCCTTGTCTTGCAATTTTGCACATGCTAGACCCTTGTTCTTTTTATTTTGCACACGCTAGGCCCTTGTTCTTGCTATTTCGCGAACGCTAGGCCCTTGTTCTTGATTTATTGCACACGCTAGGCCCTTGCTCTTGCTATTTTGCACTCGCTAGGCCCTTGTTCTTGCAATTTTGCACACGCTAGGCCCTTGTTCTTGCAATTTTGCACACGCTAGCCCTTTGTTCTTTTTATTTTGCACACGCTAGGCCTTTGTTCTTTTTATTTTGCACACGCTAGGCCCTTGTTCTTGCAATTTTGCACACGCTAGGCCCTTGTTTTCTTTATTTTGCACATGCTAGTCCCTTGTTCTTTTTATTTTGCACACGCTAGGCCCCTGTTCTTGCTATTTTGCACACGTTATGCCCTTGTTCTTTTTATTTTGCACACGCTAGGCCCTTGTTCTTGCAATTTTGCACATGCTACACCCTTGTTCTTTTTATTTTGCACACGCTAGGCCCTTGTTTTTGCTATTTCGCGAACGCTAGGCCCTTGTTCTTGATTTTTTGCACACGCTAGGCCCTTGCTCTTGCTATTTTGCACTCGCTAAGCCCTTGTTCTTGCAATTTTGCACATGCTAGGCCCTTGTTCTTGCAATTTTGCAAACGCTAGGCCCTTGTTCTTTTTATTTTGCACACGCTAGGCCCTTGTTCTTTTTATTTTGCACACGCTAGGCCCTTGTTCTTGCTATTTTGCACACGATATGCCGTTGTTCTATTTATTTTGCACACGCTAGGCCCTTGTTCTTGCTATTTCACTAACCCTTTGCCCTTGTTCTTGATTTTTTGCACACGCTAGGCCCTTGCTCTAGCTATTTTGCCCTCGCTAGGCCCTTGTTCTTGCAATTTTGCACACGCTAGGCCCTTGTTCTTGCAATTTTGCACACGCTAGGCCCTTGTTCTTTTTATTTTGCACATGCTAGGCCCTTGTTCTTGTATTTTGCACATGCTAGGCCCTTGTTCTTGCTATTTTGCACACGCTATGCCCTTGTTCTTTTTATTTTGCACACGCTAGGCCCTTGTTCTTGCAATTTTGCACACGCTAGGCCCTTGTTCTTTTTATTTTGCACACGCTATGCCCGTGTTATTTTTATTTTGCACACGCTATGCCCTTGTTCTTGCAATTTTGCACATGCTAGGCCCTTGTTCTTTTTATTTTGCACACGCTAGGCCCTTGTTCTTGCTATTTCGCGAACACAAGGCCCTTGTTCTTGATTTTTTGCATACGCTAGGCCCTTGGTCTTGCTATTTTGCACTCGCTAGGCCCTTGTTCTTGCAATTTTGCACACGCTAGGCCCTTGTTCTTGCAATTTTGCACACGCTAGGCCCTTGTTCTTTTTATTTTGCACACGATAGGCCCTTGTTCTTGTATTTTGCACATGCTAGGCCCCTGTTCTTGCTATTTTGCACACGCTATGCCCTTGTTCTTTTATTTTGCACACTCTAGGCCCTTGTTCTTGCAATTTTGCACATGCTAGACCCTTGTTCTTTTTATTTTGCACATGTTAGGCCCTTGTTCTTGCTATTTCGCGAACGCTAGGCCCTTGTTCTTGATTTTTTGCACACGCTAGGCCCTTGCTCTTGCTATTTTGCACTCGCTAGGCCCTTGTTCTTGCAATTTTGCACACGCTAGGCCCTTGTTCTTGCAATTTTGCACACGCTAGGCCCTTGTTCTTGCTATTTTGCACACGCTAGGCCCTTGTTCTTTTTATTTTGCACATGCTAGGCCCTTGTTCTTGCTATTTTGCACACGCTATGCCCTTGTTCTTTTTAATTTGCACACGCTAGGCCCTTGTTCCTGCAATTTTGCACATGCTAGACCCTTGTTCTTTTTATTTTGCACACGCTAGGCCCTTGTTCTTGCTATTTCGCGAACGCTAGGCCCTTGTTCTTGATTTTTTGCACACGCTAGGCCCTTGCTCTTGCTATTTTGCACTCGCTAAGCCCTTGTTCTTGCAATTTTGCACATGCTAGGCCCTTGTTCTTGCAATTTTGCAAACGCTAGGCCCTTGTTCTTTTTATTTTGCACACGCTAGGCCCTTGTTCTTTTTATTTTGCACACGCTAGGCCTTTGTTCTGGCTATTTTGCACACGCTGTGCCCTTGTTATTTTTATTTTGCACACGCTAAGCCCTTGTTCTTGCAATTTTGCACATGCTAGACCCTTGTTTTTTTTATTTTGCACACGCTAGGCCCTTGTTCTTGCAATTTCACAAACGCTAGGCACTTGTTCTTGATTTTTTGCACACGCTAGGCCCTTGCTCTTGCTATTTTGCATTCGCTATGCCCTTGTTCTTTTTATTTTGCACACGCTAGGCCCTTGTTCTTGCAATTTTGCACACGCTAGGCCCTTTGTTCTTTTTATTTTGCACACGCTAGGCCTTTGTTCTTTTTATTTCGCACACGCTAGGCCCTTGTTCTTGCAATTTTGCACACGCTAGGCCCTTGTTCTCTTTATTTTGCACATGCTAGTCCCTTGTTCTTTTTATTTTGCACACGCTAGGCCCCTGTTCTTGCTATTTTGCACACGCTATGCCCTTGTTCTTTTTATTTTGCACACGCTAGGCCCTTGTTCTTGCAATTTTGCACATGCTAGACCCTTGTTTTTTTTATTTTGCACACGCTAGGCCCTTGTTTTTGCTATTTCGCAAACGCTAGGCCCTTGTTCTTGATTTTTTGCACACGCTAGGCCCTTGCTCTTGCTATTTTGCACTCGCTAAGCCCTTGTTCTTGCAATTTTGCACATGCTAGGCCCTTGTTCTTGCAATTTTGCAAACGCTAGGCCCTTGTTCTTTTTATTTTGCACACGCTAGGCCCTTGTTCTTTTTATTTTGCACACGCTAGGCCCTTGTTCTTGCTATTTTGCACACGCTATGCCGTTCTTCTTTTTTTTTTGCACACGCTAGGCCCTTGTTCTTGCTATTTGACGAACCCTATGCCCTTGTTCTTGATTTTTTGCACACGCTAGGCCCTTGCTCTAGCTATTTTGCACTCGCTAGGCCCTTGTTCTTGCAATTTTGAACACGCTAGGCCCTTGTTCTTGAAATTTTGCATACGCTAGGCCCTTGTTCTTTTTATTTTGCACATGCTAGGCCCTTGTTCTTGTATTTTGCACATGCTAGGCCCTTGTTCTTGCTATTTTGCACACGCTATGCCCTTGTTCTTTTTATTTTGCACACGCTAGGCCCTTGTTCTTGCAATTTTGCACACGCTAGGCCCTTGTTCTTTTTATTTTGCACACGCTATGCCCGTGTTATTTTTATTTTGCACACGCTAGGCCCTTGTTCTTTTTATTTTGCACACGCTAGGCCCTTGTTCTTGCTATTTTGCACACGCTATGCCCTTGTTCTTTTTATTTTGCACACGCTTGGCCCTTGTTCTTGCAATTTTGCACATGCTAGACCCTTGTTGTTTTTATTTTGCACACGCTAGGCCCTTGCTCTTGCTATTTCGCGAACGCTAGGCCCTTGTCCTTGATTTTTTGCACACGCTAGGCTCTTGCTCTTGCTATTTTGCACTCGCTAGGCCCTTGTTCTTGCATTTTTGCACACGCTAGGCCCTTGTTCTTGCAATTTAGCACACGCTATGCCCTTGTTCTTTTTATTTTGCACACGCTAGGCCCTTATTCTTGCAATTTCGCACATGCTAGACCCTTGTTCTTTTTATTTTGCACACGCTAGGCCCTTGTTCTTGCTATTTTGCACACACTATGCCCTTGTTCTTTTTATTTTGAACACGCTAGGCCCTTGTTATTGCAATTTTGCACATGCTAGACCCTTGTTGTTTTTTTTTTTCACACGCTAGGCCCTTTTTCTTGCTATTTCGCGAACGCTAGGCCCTTGTTCTTGATTTATTGCACACGCTAGGCCCTTGCTCTTGCTATTTTGCACTCGCTAGGCCCTTGTTCTTGCAATTTTGCACACGCTAGGCCCTTGTTCTTGCAATTTTGCACACGCTAGGACCCTTGTTCTTTTTATTTTGCACACGCTAGGCCCTTGTTTTTGCTATTTCGCAACGCTAGGCCCTTGTTCTTGATTTTTGCACACGCTAGGCCCTTCTCTTGCTATTTGCACACGCTAAGCCCTTGTTCTTGCAATTTTGCACATGCTAGGCCCTTGTTCTTGCATTTTGCACACGCTAGGCCCTTGTTCTTTTTATTTTGCACACGCTAGGCCCTTGTTCTTTTATTTTGCACACGCTAGGCCCTGTTCTTGCTATTTTGCACACGCTATGCCCTTGTTCTTTTATTTTGCACACGCTAGGCCCTTGTTCTTGCTATTTCACTAACCCTTTGCCCTTGTTCTTGATTTTTTGCACACGCTAGGCCTTGCTCTTGCTATTTTGCACTCGCTAGGCCCTTGTTCTTGCAATTTGCACACGCTAGGCCCTTGTTCTTTTATTTTGCACACGCTAGGCCCTTGTTCTTGTATTTTGCACA
>CANXME010001333.1:0-17500 GCA_948144175.1 Closterium sp. NIES-65
TTGTGTCCGGACGCATGCTTGTGTCCGGACGCATGCTTGTGTCCGGACGCATGCTTGAGTCCGGTGGCATGCTTGTGTCCGGACGCATGCTTGTGTCCGGACGCATGCTTGTGTCCGGACGCATGCTGTGACGCTGCACCGGTCGCATGCTTGTGTCCGGACGCATGCTTGTGTCCGAACGCATGCTTGTGTCCGGACGCATGCTTGTGTCCGGACGCATGCTTGTGTCCGACGCATGCTTGTGTCCGGACGCATGCTTGTGTCTGGACGCATGCTTGAGTCCGGTCGCATGCTTGTGTCCGGACGCATGCTTGTGTCCGGACGCATGCTTGTGTCCGGACGCATGCTTGTGTCCGGACGCATGCTTGAGTCCGGGTCGCATGGTGTGTCCGGACGCATGCTTGTGTCCGGAAGCATGCTTGTGTCCGGACGCATGCTTGTGACCGGTCGCATGCTTGTGTCCGGACGCATGCTTGTGTCCGGACGCATGCTTGTGTCCGGACGCATGCTTGTGTCCAGACGCATGCTTGTGTCCGGACGCATGCTTGTGTCCGGACGCATGCTTGTGTCCGGACGCATGCTTGTGCCGGTCACATGCTTGTGTCCCCCCCATGCTTGTGTCCGGTCGCTGCTTGTGTCCGGACGCATGCTTGTGCCCGGTCGCATGCTTGTGTCCGGACGCATGCTTGTGTCCGGACGCATGCTTGTGTCCGAACGCATGCTTGTGTCCGGACGCATGCTTGTGTCCGGACGCATGCTTGTGTCTGGACGCATGCTTGTGTCCGGACGCATGCTTGTGTCCGGACGCATGCTTGAGTACGGTCGCATGCTCGTGTCCGGACGCATGCTTGTGTCCGGACGCATGCTTTTGTCCGGACGCATGCTTGTGTCCGGACGCATGCTTGTGTCCGGACGCATGCTTGTGTCCGGACGCATGCTTGAGTCCGGTCGCATGCTTGTGTCCGGACGCATGCTTGTGTCCGGACGCATGCTTGTGTCCGGACGCATGCTTGTGTCCGGTACGCATGCTGGGACGCATGCTTGTATCCGGTCGCATGCTTGTGTCCGGACGCATGCTTGTGTCCGGACGCATGCTTGTGTCCGGACGCATGCTTGTATCCGGTCGCATGCTTGTGTCCGGACGCATGCTTGTGTCCGGACGCTTGCTTGTGTCCGGACGCATGCTTGTGTCCCGGTCGCATGCTTGAGTCCGGTCGCATGCTTGTGTTCGGATGCATGCTTGAGTCCGGTCGCATGCTTGTGTCCCGAACGCATGCTTGAGTCCGGTGGCATGCTTGTGTCCGGACGCATGCTTATGTCGGACGCATGCTTGTGTACGGACGCATGCTTGTGTCCGGTCGCATGCTTCTGTCCGGACGCATGCTTGTGTCCGGTCGCATGCTTGTGTCCGGACGCATGCTTGTGTCCGGACGCATGCTTGTGTCCGGACGCATGCTTGTGTCCGGACGCATGCTTGTATCCGGTCGCATGCTTGTGTCCGGACGCATGCTTGTGTCCGGACGCATGCTTGTGTCCGGACGCATGCTTGTATCCGGTCGCATGCTTGTGTCCGGACGCATGCTTGTGTCCGGACGCTTGCTTGTGTCCGGACGCATGCTTGTGTCCGGTCGCATGCTTGAGTCCGGTCGCATGCTTGTGTTCGGATGCATGCTTGAGTCCGGTCGCATGCTTGTGTCCGAACGCATGCTTGAGTCCGGTGGCATGCTTGTGTCCGGACGCATGCTTATGTCCGGACGCATGCTTCTGTCCGGACGCATGCTTGTGTCCGGACGCATGCTTGTGTCCAGACGCATGCTTGTGTCCGGACGCATGCTTGTGTCCGGACGCATGCTTGTGTCCGGACGCATGCTTGTGCCCGGTCACATGCTTGTGTCCGGTCGCATGCTTGTGTCCGGACGCATGCTTGTGCCCGGTCGCATGCTTGTGTCCGGACGCATGCTTGTGTCCGGACGCATGCTTGTGTCCGAACGCATGCTTGTGTCCGGACGCATGCTTGTGTCCGGACGCATGCTTGTGTCCGGACGCATGCTTGTGTCCGGACGCATGCTTGTGTCCGGACGCATGCTTGAGTACGGTCGCATGCTCGTGTCCGGACGCATGCTTGTGTCCGGACGCATGCTTTTGTCCGGACGCATGCTTGTGTCCGGACGCATGCTTGTGTCCGGACGCATGCTTGTGTCCGGACGCATGCTTGAGTCCGGTCGCATGCTTGTGTCCGGACGCATGCTTGTGTCCGGACGCATGCTTGTGTCCGGACGCATGCTTGTGTCCGGACGCATGCTTGTATCCGGTCGCATGCTTGTGTCCGGACGCATGCTTGTGTCCGGACGCATGCTTGTGTCCGGACGCATGCTTGTATCCGGTCGCATGCTTGTGTCCGGACGCATGCTTGTGTCCGGACGCTTGCTTGTGTCCGGACGCATGCTTGTGTCCGGTCGCATGCTTGAGTCCGGTCGCATGCTTGTGTTCGGATGCATGCTTGAGTCCGGTCGCATGCTTGTGTCCGAACGCATGCTTGAGTCCGGTGGCATGCTTGTGTCCGGACGCATGCTTGTGTCCGGTCGCATGCTTGTGTCCGGACGCATGCTTGAGTCCGGTCGCATGCTTCTGTCCGGACGCATGCTTGTGTCCGGACGCATGCTTGTGTCCGGACGCATGCTTGTGTTTGGACGCATGCTTGTGTCCGGACGCATGCTTGTGTCCGGACGCATGCTTGTGTCCGGTCGCATGCTTGTGTCCGGACGCATGCTTGTGTCCGGACGCTTGCTTGTGTCCGGACGCATGCTTGTGTCCGGTCGCATGCTTGAGTCCTGTCGCATGCTTGTGTCCGGACGCATGCTTGAGTCCTGTCGCATGCTTGGGTCCGGACGCATGCTTGTGTCCGGTCGCATGCTTGTGTCCGGACGCATGCTTGAGTCCGGTCGCATGCTTGTGTCCGGACGCATGCTTGTGTCCGGACGCATGCTTGTGTCCGGTCGCATGCTTGTGTCCAGACGCATGCTTGTGTCCGGATGCATGCTTGTGTCCGGACGCATGCTTGAGTCCGGATGCATGCTTGTGTCCAGACGCATGCTTGTGTCCGGTCGCATGCTTTTGTCCGACCGCATGCTTGAGTCCGGTCGCATGCTTGTGTCTGGACGCATGCTTATGTCCGGACGCATGCTTGTGTCCGGTCGCATGCTTGTGTCCGGACGCATGCTTGTGTCCGGACGCATGCTTGTGTCCGGACGCATGCTTGTGTCCAGACGCATGCTTGTGTCCGGACGCATGCTTGTGTCCGGACGCATGCTTGTGTCCGGACGCATGCTTGTGCCCGGTCACATGCTTGTGTCCGGTCGCATGCTTGTGTCCGGACGCATGCTTGTGCCCGGTCGCATGCTTGTGTCCGGACGCATGCTTGTGTCCGGACGCATGCTTGTGTCCGAACGCATGCTTGTGTCCGGACGCATGCTTGTGTCCGGACGCATGCTTGTGTCCGGACGCATGCTTGTGTCCGGACGCATGCTTGTGTCCGGACGCATGCTTGAGTACGGTCGCATGCTCGTGTCCGGACGCATGCTTGTGTCCGGACGCATGCTTTTGTCCGGACGCATGCTTGTGTCCGGACGCATGCTTGTGTCCGGACGCATGCTTGTGTCCGGACGCATGCTTGAGTCCGGTCGCATGCTTGTGTCCGGACGCATGCTTGAGTCCGGACGCATGCTTGTGTCCGGACGCATGCTTGTGTCCGGACGCATGCTTGTGTCTGGACGCATGCTTGAGTCCGGTCGCATGCTTGTGTCCGGACGCATGCTTGTGTCCGGACGCATGCTTGTGTCCGAACGCATGCTTGTGTCCGGACGCATGCTTGTGTCCGGACGCATGCTTGTGTCCGGACGCATGCTTGTGTCCGGACGCATGCTTGTGTCCGGACGCATGCTTGAGTACGGTCGCATGCTCGTGTCCGGACGCATGCTTGTGTCCGGACGCATGCTTTTGTCCGGACGCCTGCTTGTGTCCGGACGCATGCTTGTGTCCGGACGCATGCTTGTGTCCGGACGCATGCTTGAGTCCGGTCGCATGCTTGTGTCCGGACGCATGCTTGTGTCCGGACGCATGCTTGTGTCCGGACGCATGCTTGTGTCCGGACGCATGCTTGTATCCGGTCGCATGCTTGTGTCCGGACGCATGCTTGTGTCCGGACGCATGCTTGTGTCCGGACGCATGCTTGTATCCGGTCGCATGCTTGTGTCCGGACGCATGCTTGTGTCCGGACGCTTGCTTGTGTCCGGACGCATGCTTGTGTCCGGTCGCATGCTTGAGTCCGGTCGCATGCTTGTGTTCGGATGCATGCTTGAGTCCGGTCGCATGCTTGTGTCCGAACGCATGCTTGAGTCCGGTGGCATGCTTGTGTCCGGACGCATGCTTATGTCCGGACGCATGCTTATGTCCGGACACAAGCATGCGTCCGGACACAAGCATGCGACCAGACTCAAGCATGCGTCCGGACACAAGCATGCGTCCGGACACAAGCATGCGTACGGACACAAGCATGCGACCGGACTCAAGCATGCGTCCAGACACAAGCATGCGTCCGGACACAAGCATGCGTCCGGACACAAGCATGCGTCCGGACTCAAGCATGCGTCCGGACTCAAGCATGCGTCCGGACACAAGCATGCGTCCGGACACAAGCATGCCACCGGACACAAGCATGCGACCGGACTCAAGCATGCGTCCGGACACAAGCATGCGTCCGGACACAAGCATGCGTCCGAACACAAGCATGCGTCCGGACACAAGCATGCGACCGGACTCAAGCATGCGTCCGGACACAAGCATGCGTCCGGACACAAGCATGCGTCCGGACACAAGCATGCGTCCGGACACGAGAATGCGACCGGACACGAGCATGCGTCCGGACACAAGCATGCGTCCGGACACAAGCATGCGTCCGGACACAAGCATGCGTCCGGACACAAGCATGCGACCGGACACAAGCATGCGTCCGGACACAAGCATGCGTCCGGACACAACCATGCATCCGGACACAAGCATGCGACTGGACTCAAGCATGCGTCCGGACACAAGCATGCGTCCGGACACAAGCATGCGTCCGGACACAAGCATGCGTCCGGACATAAGCATGCGTCCGGACACAAGCATGCCACCGGACTCAAGCATGCGTTCGGACACAAGCATGCGACCGGACTCAAGCATGCATCCGAACACAAGCATGCGACCGGACTCAAGCATGCGACCGGACACAAGCATGCGTCCGGACACAAGCAAGCGTCCGGACACAAGCATGCGTCCGGACACAAGCATGCGACCGGACACAAGCATGCGTCCGGACACAAGCATGCGTCCGGACACAAGCATGCGTCCGTACACAAGCATGCGTCCGGACACAAGCATGCGTCCGGACACAAGCATGCGTCCGGACACAAGCATGCGACCGGGCACAAGCATGCGTCCGGACACAAGCATGCGTCCGGACACAAGCATGCGTCCGGACACAAGGCATGCGTCCGGACATAAGCATGCGTCCGGACACAAGCATGCCACCGGACTCAAGCATGCGTTCGGACACAAGCATGCGACCGGACTCAAGCATGCATCCGAACACAAGCATGCGACCGGACTCAAGCATGCGACCGGACACAAGCATGCGTCCGGACACAAGCAAGCGTCCGGACACAAGCATGCGTCCGGACACAAGCATGCGACCGGACACAAGCATGCGTCCGGACACAAGCATGCGTCCGGACACAAGCATGCGTCCGTACACAAGCATGCGTCCGGACACAAGCATGCGTCCGGACACAAGCATGCGTCCGGACACAAGCATGCGACCGGGCACAAGCATGCGTCCGGACACAAGCATGCGTCCGGACACAAGCATGCGTCCGGACACAAGCATGCGACCGGACTCAAGCATGCGTCCGGACACAAGCATGCGTCCGGACACAAGCATGCGTCCGGACACAAGCATGCGTCCGGACAAAAGCATGCGTCCGGACACAAGCATGCGTCCGGACACGAGCATGCGACCGTACTCAAGCATGTGTCCGGACACAAGCATGCGTCCGGACACAAGCATGCGTCCGGACACAAGCATGCGTCCGGACACAAGCATGCGTCCGGACACAAGCATGCGTTCGGACACAAGCATGCGTCCGGACACAAGCATGCGTCCGGACACAAGCATGCGACCGGGCACAAGCATGCGTCCGGACACAAGCATGCGACCGGACACAAGCATGTGACCGGGCACAAGCATGCGTCCGGACACAAGCATGCGTCCGGACACAAGCATGCGTCCGGACACAAGCATGCGTCTGGACACAAGCATGCGTCCGGACACAAGCATGCGTCCGGACACAAGCATGCGTCCGGACACAAGCATGCGACCGGGCACAAGCATGCGTCCGGACACAAGCATGCTTCCGGACACAAGCATGCGTCCGGACACAAGCATGCGACCGGACTCAAGCATGCGTCCGGACACAAGCATGCGTCCGGACACAAGCATGCGACCGGACACAAGCATGCGTCCGGACACAAGCATGCGACCGGACTCAAGCATGCGTCCAGACACAAGCATGCGTCCGGACACAAGCATGCGTCCGGACACAAGCATGCGTCCGGACACAAGCATGCGTCCGGACACAAGCATGCGTTCGGACACAAGCATGCGTCCGGACACAAGCATGCGACCGGGCACAAGCATGCGTCCGGACACAAGCATGCGTCCGGACACAAGCATGCGTCCGGACACAAGCATGCGACCGGACTCAAGCATGCGTCCGGACACAAGCATGCGTCCGGACACAAGCATGCGTCCGGACACAAGCATGCGTCCGGACACAAGCATGCGACCGGACACAAGCATGCGTCCGGACACAAGCATGCGTCCGGACACAACCATGCATCCGGACACAAGCATGCGACTGGACTCAAGCATGCGTCCGGACACAAGCATGCGTCCGGACACAACCATGCGTCCGGACACAAGCATGCGTCCGGACATAAGCATGCGTCCGGACACAAGCATGCCACCGGACTCAAGCATGCGTTCGGACACAAGCATGCGACCGGACTCAAGCATGCATCCGAACACAAGCATGCGACCGGACTCAAGCATGCGACCGGACACAAGCATGCGTCCGGACACAAGCAAGCGTCCGGACACAAGCATGCGTCCGGACACAAGCATGCGACCGGATACAAGCATGCGTCCGGACACAAGCATGCGTCCGGACACAAGCATGCGTCCGTACACAAGCATGCGTCCGGACACAAGCATGCGTCCGGACACAAGCATGCG
This sequence comes from Closterium sp. NIES-65, assembly GCA_948144175.1. Classification (NCBI taxonomy): domain Eukaryota; kingdom Viridiplantae; phylum Streptophyta; class Zygnematophyceae; order Desmidiales; family Closteriaceae; genus Closterium; species Closterium sp. NIES-65. The sequence goes on from CANXME010001333.1 coordinate 7,331, forward strand.
TCCAGACACAAGCATGCGACCGGGCACAAGCATGCGTCCGGACACAAGCATGCGTCCGGACACAAGCATGCGTCCGGACACAAGCATGCGACCGGACTCAAGCATGCGTCCGGACACAAGCATGCGTCCGGACACAAGCATGCGTCCGGACACAAGCATGCGTCCAGACAAAAGCATGCGTCCGGACACAAGCATGCGTCCGGACACGAGCATGCGACCGTACTCAAGCATGCGTCCGGACACAAGCATGCGTCCGGACACAAGCATGCGTCCGGACACAAGCATGCGTCCGGACACAAGCATGCGTCCGGACACAAGCATGCGTCCGGACACAAGCATGCGTCCGGACACAAGCATGCGTCCGGACACAAGCATGCGACCGGGCACAAGCATGCGTCCGGACACAAGCATGCGTCCGGACACAAGCATGTGACCAGGCACAAGCATGCGTCCGGACACAAGCATGCGTCCGGACACAAGCATGCGTCCGGACACAAGCATGCGTCCGGACACAAGCATGCGTCCGGACACAAGCATGCGTCCGGACACAAGCATGCGTCCGGACACAAGCATGCGACCGGACACAAGCATGCGTCCGGACACAAGCCCGGTCGCATGCTTGTGTCTGGACGCATGCTTGTGTCCGGACGCATGCTTGTGTCCGGACGCATGCTTGTGTACGGTTTAGGGTTTAGGGTTTAGGGTTTAGGGTTTAGGGTTTAGGGTTTAGGGTTTAGGGTTTAGGGTCCGGACACGAGCATGCGACCGTACTCAAGCATGCGTCCGGACACAAGCATGCGTCCGGACACAAGCATGCGTCCGGACACAAGCATGCGTCCGGACACAAGCATGCGTCCGGACACAAGCATGCGTCCGGACACAAGCATGCGTCCGGACACAAGCATGCGTCCGGACACAAGCATGCGACCGGGCACAAGCATGCGTCCGGACACAAGCATGCGTCCGGACACAAGCATGTGACCGGGCACAAGCATGCGTCCGGACACAAGCATGCGTCCGGACACAAGCATGCGTCCGGACACAAGCATGCGTCCGGACACAAGCATGCGTCCGGACACAAGCATGCGTTCGGACACAAGCATGCGTCCGGACACAAGCATGCGACCGGGCACAAGCATGCGTCCGGACACAAGCATGCGTCCGGACACAAGCATGCGTCCGGACACAAGCATGCGACCGGACTCAAGCATGCGTCCGGACACAAGCATGCGTCCGGACACAAGCATGCGTCCGGACACAAGCATGCGTCCGGACACAAGCATGCGACCGGACACAAGCATGCGTCCGGACACAAGCATGCGTCCGGACACAACCATGCATCCGGACACAAGCATGCGACTGGACTCAAGCATGCGTCCGGACACAAGCATGCGTCCGGACACAACCATGCGTCCGGACACAAGCATGCGTCCGGACATAAGCATGCGTCCGGACACAAGCATGCCACCGGACTCAAGCATGCGTTCGGACACAAGCATGCGACCGGACTCAAGCATGCATCCGAACACAAGCATGCGACCGGACTCAAGCATGCGACCGGACACAAGCATGCGTCCGGACACAAGCAAGCGTCCGGACACAAGCATGCGTCCGGACACAAGCATGCGACCGGATACAAGCATGCGTCCGGACACAAGCATGCGTCCGGACACAAGCATGCGTCCGTACACAAGCATGCGTCCGGACACAAGCATGCGTCCGGACACAAGCATGCGTCCAGACACAAGCATGCGACCGGGCACAAGCATGCGTCCGGACACAAGCATGCGTCCGGACACAAGCATGCGTCCGGACACAAGCATGCGACCGGACTCAAGCATGCGTCCGGACACAAGCATGCGTCCGGACACAAGCATGCGTCCGGACACAAGCATGCGTCCGGACAAAAGCATGCGTCCGGACACAAGCATGCGTCCGGACACGAGCATGCGACCGTACTCAAGCATGCGTCCGGACACAAGCATGCGTCCGGACACAAGCATGCGTCCGGACACAAGCATGCGTCCGGACACAAGCATGCGTCCGGACACAAGCATGCGTCCGGACACAAGCATGCGTCCGGACACAAGCATGCGTCCGGACACAAGCATGCGACCGGGCACAAGCATGCGTCCGGACACAAGCATGCGTCCGGACACAAGCATGTGACCGGGCACAAGCATGCGTCCGGACACAAGCATGCGTCCGGACACAAGCATGCGTCCGGACACAAGCATGCGTCCGGACACAAGCATGCGTCCGGACACAAGCATGCGTCCGGACACAAGCATGCGTCCGGACACAAGCATGCGACCGGACACAAGCATGCGTCCGGACACAAGCCCGGTCGCATGCTTGTGTCTGGACGCATGCTTGTGTCCGGACGCATGCTTGTGTCCGAACGCATGCTTGTGTCCGGACGCATGCTTGTGTCCGGACGCATGCTTGTGTCCGGACGCATGCTTGTGTACGGACGCATGCTTGTGTCCGGACGCATGCTTGTGTCCGGACGCATGCTTGTATCCGGTCGCATGCTTGTGTCCGGACGCATGCTTGTGTCCGGACGCTTGCTTGTGTCCGGACGCATGCTTGTGTCCGGTCGCATGCTTGAGTCCGGTCGCATGCTTGTGTTCGGATGCATGCTTGAGTCCGGTCGCATGCTTGTGTCCGAACGCATGCTTGAGTCCGGTGGCATGCTTGTGTCCGGACGCATGCTTATGTCCGGACGCATGCTTGTGTCCGGACGCATGGTTGTGTCCGGACGCATGCTTGTGTCCGGACGCATGCTTGAGTCCAGTCGCATGCTTGTGTCCGGATGCATGGTTGTGTCCGGACGCATGCTTGTGTCCGGACGCATGCTTGTGTCCGGTCGCATGCTTGTGTCCGGACGCATGCTTGTGTCCGGACGCATGCTTGTGTCCGGACGCATGCTTGTGTCCGGACGCATGCTTGAGTCCGGTCGCATGCTTGTGTCCGGACGCATGCTTGTGTCCGGACGCATGCTTGTGTCCGGACGCATGCTTGTGCCCGGTCACATGCTTGTGTCCGGACGCATGCTTGTGTCCGAACGCATGCTTGTGTCCGGACGCATGCTTGTGTCCGGACGCATGCTTGTGTCCGGACGCATGCTTGTGTCCGGACGCATGCTTGTGTCTGGACGCATGCTTGAGTCCGGTCGCATGCTTGTGTCCGGACGCATGCTTGTGTCCGGTCGCATGCTTGTGTCCGGACGCATGCTTGTGTCCGGACGCATGCTTGAGTCCGGTCGCATGCTTGTGTCCGGACGCATGCTTGTGTCCGGAAGCATGCTTGTGTCCGGACGCATGCTTGTGCCCGGTCGCATGCTTGTGTCCGGACGCATGCTTGTGTCCGGACGCATGCTTGTGTCCGGACGCATGCTTGTGTCCAGACGCATGCTTGTGTCCGGACGCATGCTTGTGTCCGGACGCATGCTTGTGTCCGGACGCATGCTTGTGCCCGGTCACATGCTTGTGTCCGGTCGCATGCTTGTGTCCGGACGCATGCTTGTGCCCGGTCGCATGCTTGTGTCCGGACGCATGCTTGTGTCCGGACGCATGCTTGTGTCCGAACGCATGCTTGTGTCCGGACGCATGCTTGTGTCCGGACGCATGCTTGTGTCCGGACGCATGCTTGTGTCCGGACGCATGCTTGTGTCCGGACGCATGCTTGAGTACGGTCGCATGCTCGTGTCCGGACGCATGCTTGTGTCCGGACGCATGCTTTTGTCCGGACGCATGCTTGTGTCCGGACGCATGCTTGTGTCCGGACGCATGCTTGTGTCCGGACGCATGCTTGAGTCCGGTCGCATGCTTGTGTCCGGACGCATGCTTGTGTCCGGACGCATGCTTGTGTCCGGACGCATGCTTGTGCCCGGTCGCATGCTTGTGTCCGGACGCATGCTTGTGTCCGGACGCATGCTTGTGTCCGGACGCATGCTTGTGTACGGACGCATGCTTGTGTCCGGACGCATGCTTGTGTCCGGACGCATGCTTGTGTCCGGTCGCATGCTTGTGTCCGGACGCATGCTTGTGTCCGGACGCTTGCTTGTGTCCGGACGCATGCTTGTGTCCGGTCGCATGCTTGAGTCCGGTCGCATGCTTGTGTTCGGATGCATGCTTGAGTCCGGTCGCATGCTTGTGTCCGAACGCATGCTTGAGTCCGGTGGCATGCTTGTGTCCGGACGCATGCTTATGTCCGGACGCATGCTTGTGTCCGGACGCATGCTTGTGTCCGGACGCATGCTTGTGTCCGGACGCATGCTTGAGTCCAGTCGCATGCTTGTGTCCGGATGCATGGTTGTGTCCGGACGCATGCTTGTGTCCGGACGCATGCTTGTGTCCGGTCGCATGCTTGTGTCCGGACGCATGCTTGTGTCCGGACGCATGCTTGTGTCCGGACGCATGCTTGTGTCCGGACGCATGCTCGTGTCCGGTCGCATTCTCGTGTCCGGACGCATGCTTGTGTCCGGACGCATGCTTGTGTCCGGACGCATGCTTGTGTCCGGACGCATGCTTGAGTCCGGTCGCATGCTTGTGTCCGGACGCATGCTTGTGTTCGGACGCATGCTTGTGTCCGGACGCATGCTTGTGTCCGGACGCATGCTTGAGTCCGGTCGCATGCTTGTGTCCGGTGGCATGCTTGTGTCCGGACGCATGCTTGTGTCCGGACGCATGCTTGAGTCCGGACGCATGCTTGAGTCCGGACGCATGCTTGTGTCCGGACGCATGCTTGTGTCCGGACGCATGCTTGTGTCTGGACGCATGCTTGAGTCCGGTCGCATGCTTGTGTCCGTACGCATGCTTGTGTCCGGACGCATGCTTGTGTCCGGACGCATGCTTGAGTCTGGTCGCATGCTTGTGTCCGGACGCATGCTTGTGTCCGGACATAAGCATGCGTCCGGACATAAGCATGCGTCCGGACACAAGCATGCCACCGGACTCAAGCATGCGTTCGGACACAAGCATGCGACCGGACTCAAGCATGCATCCGAACACAAGCATGCGACCGGACTCAAGCATGCGACCGGACACAAGCATGCGTCCGGACACAAGCAAGCGTCCGGACACAAGCATGCGTCCGGACACAAGCATGCGACCGGATACAAGCATGCGTCCGGACACAAGCATGCGTCCGGACACAAGCATGCGTCCGGACACAAGCATGCGACCGGATACAAGCATGCGTCCGGACACAAGCATGCGTCCGGACACAAGCATGCGTCCGGACACAAGCATGCGTCCGGACACAAGCATGCGACCGGACTCAAGCATGCGTCCGGACACAAGCATGCGTCCGGACACAAGCATGCGTCCGGACACAAGCATGCGTCCGGACAAAAGCATGCGTCCGGACACAAGCATGCGTCCGGACACGAGCATGCGACCGTACTCAAGCATGCGTCCGGACACAAGCATGCGTCCGGACACAAGCATGCGTCCGGACACAAGCATGCGTCCGGACACAAGCATGCGTCCGGACACAAGCATGCGTTCGGACACAAGCATGCGTCCGGACACAAGCATGCGTCCGGACACAAGCATGCGACCGGACTCAAGCATGCGTCCAGACACAAGCATGCGTCCGGACACAAGCATGCGTCCGGACACAAGCATGCGTCCGGACTCAAGCATGCGTCCGGACACAAGCATGCGACCGGACTCAAGCATGCGTCCGGACACAAGCATGCGTCCGGACACAAGCATGCGTCCGGACACAAGCATGCGTCCGGACAAAAGCATGCGTCCGGACACAAGCATGCGTCCGGACACGAGCATGCGACCGTACTCAAGCATGCGTCCGGACACAAGCATGCGTCCGGACACAAGCATGCGTCCGGACACAAGCATGCGTCCGGACACAAGCATGCGTCCGGACACAAGCATGCGTTCGGACACAAGCATGCGTCCGGACACAAGCATGCGTCCGGACACAAGCATGCGACCGGGCACAAGCATGCGTCCGGACACAAGCATGCGACCGGACACAAGCATGTGACCGGGCACAAGCATGCGTCCGGACACAAGCATGCGTCCGGACACAAGCATGCGTCCGGACACAAGCATGCGTCTGGACGCAAGCATGCGTCCGGACACAAGCATGCGTCCGGACACAAGCATGCGTCCGGACACAAGCATGCGACCGGACACAAGCATGCGTCCGGACATAAGCATGCGTCCAGACACAAGCATGCGACCGGACTCAAGCATGCGGTCGGACAAAAGCATGCGACCGGACACAAGCATGCGTCTGGACACAAGCATGCATCCGGACTCAAGCATGCGTCCGGACACAAGCATGCATCCGGACACAAGCATGCGTCTGGACACAAGCATGCGACCGGACACAAGCATGCGTCCGGACACAAGCATGCGTCCGGACACAAGCATGCGACCGGACTCAAGCATGCGTCCGGACACAAGCATGCGACCGGACACAAGCATGCGTCCGGACCCAAGCATGCGACAGGACTCAAGCATGCGTCCGGACACAAGCATGCGACAGGACTCAAGCATGCGACCGGACACAAGCATGCGTCCGGACACAAGCAAGCGTCCGGACACAAGCATGCGTCCGGACACAAGCATGCGACCGGACACAAGCATGCGTCCGGACACAAGCATGCGTCCGGACACAAGCATGCGTCCAAACACAAGCATGCGTCCGGACACAAGCATGCGTCCGGACACAAGCATGCGTCCGGACAGAAGCATGCGACCGGACTCAAGCATGCGTCCGGACACAAGCATGCGACCGGACACAAGCATGCGTCCGGACACAAGCATGCCACCGGACTCAAGCATGCGTTCGGACACAAGCATGCGACCGGACTCAAGCATGCATCCGAACACAAGCATGCGACCGGACTCAAGCATGCGACCGGACACAAGCATGCGTCCGGACACAAGCAAGCGTCCGGACACAAGCATGCGTCCGGACACAAGCATGCGACCGGATACAAGCATGCGTCCGGACACAAGCATGCGTCCGGACACAAGCATGCGTCCGGACACAAGCATGCGACCGGATACAAGCATGCGTCCGGACACAAGCATGCGTCCGGACACAAGCATGCGTCCGGACACAAGCATGCGTCCGGACACAAGCATGCGACCGGACTCAAGCATGCGTCCGGACACAAGCATGCGTCCGGACACAAGCATGCGTCCGGACACAAGCATGCGTCCGGACAAAAACATGCGTCCGGACACAAGCATGCGTCCGGACACGAGCATGCGACCGTACTCAAGCATGCGTCCGGACACAAGCATGCGTCCGGACACAAGCATGCGTCCGGACACAAGCATGCGTCCGGACACAAGCATGCGTCCGGACACAAGCATGCGTTCGGACACAAGCATGCGTCCGGACACAAGCATGCGTCCGGACACAAGCATGCGACCGGGCACAAGCATGCGTCCGGACACAAGCATGCGACCGGACACAAGCATGTGACCGGGCACAAGCATGCGTCCGGACACAAGCATGCGTCCGGACACAAGCATGCGTCCGGACACAAGCATGCGTCTGGACACAAGCATGCGTCCGGACACAAGCATGCGTCCGGACAGAAGCATGCGTCCGGACATAAGCATGCGTCCGGACACAAGCATGCCACCGGACTCAAGCATGCGTTCGGACACAAGCATGCGACCGGACTCAAGCATGCATCCGAACACAAGCATGCGACCGGACTCAAGCATGCGACCGGACACAAGCATGCGTCCGGACACAAGCAAGCGTCCGGACACAAGCATGCGTCCGGACACAAGCATGCGACCGGATACAAGCATGCGTCCGGACACAAGCATGCGTCCGGACACAAGCATGCGTCCGGACACAAGCATGCGACCGGATACAAGCATGCGTCCGGACACAAGCATGCGTCCGGACACAAGCATGCGTCCGGACACAAGCATGCGTCCGGACACAAGCATGCGACCGGACTCAAGCATGCGTCCGGACACAAGCATGCGACCGGACACAAGCATGCGTCCGTACACAAGCATGCGTCCGGACATAAGCATGCGTCCGGACACAAGCATGCCACCGGACTCAAGCATGCGTTCGGACACAAGCATGCGACCGGACTCAAGCATGCATCCGAACACAAGCATGCGACCGGACTCAAGCATGCGACCGGACACAAGCATGCGTCCGGACACAAGCAAGCGTCCGGACACAAGCATGCGTCCGGACACAAGCATGCGACCGGATACAAGCATGCGTCCGGACACAAGCATGCGTCCGGACACAAGCATGCGTCCGGACACAAGCATGCGACCGGATACAAGCATGCGTCCGGACACAAGCATGCGTCCGGACACAAGCATGCGTCCGGACACAAGCATGCGTCCGGACACAAGCATGCGACCGGACTCAAGCATGCGTCCGGACACAAGCATGCGTCCGGACACAAGCATGCGTCCGGACACAAGCATGCGTCCGGACAAAAGCATGCGTCCGGACACAAGCATGCGTCCGGACACGAGCATGCGACCGTACTCAAGCATGCGTCCGGACACAAGCATGCGTCCGGACACAAGCATGCGTCCGGACACAAGCATGCGTCCGGACACAAGCATGCGTCCGGACACAAGCATGCGTTCGGACACAAGCATGCGTCCGGACACAAGCATGCGTCCGGACACAAGCATGCGACCGGGCACAAGCATGCGTCCGGACACAAGCATGCGACCGGACACAAGCATGTGACCGGGCACAAGCATGCGTCCGGACACAAGCATGCGTCCGGACACAAGCATGCGTCCGGACACAAGCATGCGTCTGGACACAAGCATGCGTCCGGACACAAGCATGCGTCCGGACACAAGCATGCGTCCGGACACAAGCATGCGACCGGGCACAAGCATGCGTCCGGACACAAGCATGCTTCCGGACACAAGCATGCGTCCGGACACAAGCATGCGACCGGACTCAAGCATGCGACCGGACACAAGCATGCGTCCGGACACAAGCAAGCGTCCGGACACAAGCATGCGTCCGGACACAAGCATGCGACCGGATACAAGCATGCGTCCGGACACAAGGATGCGTCCGGACACAAGCATGCGTCCGTACACAAGCATGCGTCCGGACACAAGCATGCGTCCGGACACAAGCATGCGTCCGGACACAAGCATGCGACCGGGCACAAGCATGCGTCCGGACACAAGCATGCGTCCGGACACAAGCATGCGTCCGGACACAAGCATGCGACCGGACTCAAGCATGCGTCCGGACACAAGCATGCGTCCGGACACAAGCATGCGTCCGGACACAAGCATGCGTCCGGACAAAAGCATGCGTCCGGACACAAGCATGCGTCCGGACACGAGCATGCGACCGTACTCAAGCATGCGTCCGGACACAAGCATGCGTCCGGACACAAGCATGCGTCCGGACACAAGCATGCGTCCGGACACAAGCATGCGTCCGGACACAAGCATGCGTCCGGACACAAGCATGCGTCCGGACACAAGCATGCGTCCGGACACAAGCATGCGACCAGGGTTTAGGGTTTAGGGTTTAGGGTTTAGGGTTAGGTTTAGGGTTTAGGGTTTAGGGTTTAGGGTTTAGGGTTTAGGGTTTAGGGTTTAGGTTTAGGGTTAGGGTTTAGGGTTTAGGTTAGGTTTAGGGTTTAGGGTTTAGGGTTTAGGGTTTAGGGTTTAGGGTTTAGGGTTTAGGGTTTAGGGTTAGGGTTTAGGGTTTAGGGTTTAGGGTTTAGGGTTTAGGGTTTAGGGTTTAGGGTTTAGGGTTTAGGGTTTAGGGTTTAGGGTTTAGGGTTTAGGGTTTAGGGTTTAGGGTTTAGGGTTTAGGGTTTAGGGTTTAGGGTTTAGGGTTTAGGGTTTAGGGTTTAGGGTTTAGGGTTTAGGGTTTAGGGTTTAGGGTTTAGGGTTTAGGGTTTAGGGTTTAGGGTTTAGGGTTTAGGGTTTAGGGTTTAGGGTTTAGGGTTTAGGGTTTAGGGTTTAGGGTTTAGGGTTTAGGGTTTAGGGTTTAGGGTTTAGGGTTTAGGGTTTAGGGTTTAGGGTTTAGGGTTTAGGGTTTAGGGTTTAGGGTTTAGGGTTTAGGGTTTAGGGTTTAGGGTTTAGGGTTTAGGGTTTAGGGTTTAGGGTTTAGGGTTTAGGGTTTAGGGTTTAGGGTTTAGGGTTT
>CANXME010001333.1:20000-35000 GCA_948144175.1 Closterium sp. NIES-65
GTTTAGGGTTTATTTAATGCAAACAGCCAGAGCTGCAGCTCCCCCCGGAAGAGTATCCGGGACCCTAGAGGCTATAGGCACGCCTCAGCTTAGCCATTTCGAGCTTCACTCGCCCTCCTTTTCATTACTGCCCCCCCCCGGATTTTTGCCCAGGAGGTCACCCAACCCAGTTTCGCACTCCCCTCAACAGGCACTTAGCCCAGGAGTTCTAACGAAGCTGTGTGTAAAGCAGTAATAGGCAATGGGCCTGCCTTGCAGTGGGCACTACACCCTTTTAAGGGGGTGCGGCGGGTACACCCCGGCGGTGAGTTCAAGCTCAGCTCTCGACAGCCCAGCATCCCTGGCATACCAAGGAGCCGGCTACAGGCTCTTCCCTAGGCCCCTGAGGGGGGGGTCTAGAGGCAGGTTTAGGGTTTATTTAATGCAAACAGCCAGAGCTGCAGCTCCCCCCGGAAGAGTATCCGGGACCCTAGAGGCTATAGGCACGCCTCAGCTTAGCCATTTCGAGCTTCACTCGCCCTCCTTTTCATTACTGCCCCCCCCCGGATTTTTGCCCAGGAGGTCACCCAACCCAGTTTCGCACTCCCCTCAACAGGCACTTAGCCCAGGAGTTCTAACGAAGCTGTGTGTAAAGCAGTAATAGGCAATGGGCCTGCCTTGCAGTGGGCACTACACCCTTTTAAGGGGGTGCGGCGGGTACACCCCGGCGGTGAGTTCAAGCTCAGCTCTCGACAGCCCAGCATCCCTGGCATACCAAGGAGCCGGCTACAGGCTCTTCCCTAGGCCCCTGAGGGGGGGGTCTAGAGGCAGGTTTAGGGTTTATTTAATGCAAACAGCCAGAGCTGCAGCTCCCCCCGGAAGAGTATCCGGGACCCTAGAGGCTATAGGCACGCCTCAGCTTAGCCATTTCGAGCTTCACTCGCCCTCCTTTTCATTACTGCCCCCCCCCGGATTTTTGCCCAGGAGGTCACCCAACCCAGTTTCGCACTCCCCTCAACAGGCACTTAGCCCAGGAGTTCTAACGAAGCTGTGTGTAAAGCAGTAATAGGCAATGGGCCTGCCTTGCAGTGGGCACTACACCCTTTTAAGGGGGTGCGGCGGGTACACCCCGGCGGTGAGTTCAAGCTCAGCTCTCGACAGCCCAGCATCCCTGGCATACCAAGGAGCCGGCTACAGGCTCTTCCCTAGGCCCCTGAGGGGGGGGTCTAGAGGCAGGTTTAGGGTTTATTTAATGCAAACAGCCAGAGCTGCAGCTCCCCCCGGAAGAGTATCCGGGACCCTAGAGGCTATAGGCACGCCTCAGCTTAGCCATTTCGAGCTTCACTCGCCCTCCTTTTCATTACTGCCCCCCCCCGGATTTTTGCCCAGGAGGTCACCCAACCCAGTTTCGCACTCCCCTCAACAGGCACTTAGCCCAGGAGTTCTAACGAAGCTGTGTGTAAAGCAGTAATAGGCAATGGGCCTGCCTTGCAGTGGGCACTACACCCTTTTAAGGGGGTGCGGCGGGTACACCCCGGCGGTGAGTTCAAGCTCAGCTCTCGACAGCCCAGCATCCCTGGCATACCAAGGAGCCGGCTACAGGCTCTTCCCTAGGCCCCTGAGGGGGGGGTCTAGAGGCAGGTTTAGGGTTTATTTAATGCAAACAGCCAGAGCTGCAGCTCCCCCCGGAAGAGTATCCGGGACCCTAGAGGCTATAGGCACGCCTCAGCTTAGCCATTTCGAGCTTCACTCGCCCTCCTTTTCATTACTGCCCCCCCCCGGATTTTTGCCCAGGAGGTCACCCAACCCAGTTTCGCACTCCCCTCAACAGGCACTTAGCCCAGGAGTTCTAACGAAGCTGTGTGTAAAGCAGTAATAGGCAATGGGCCTGCCTTGCAGTGGGCACTACACCCTTTTAAGGGGGTGCGGCGGGTACACCCCGGCGGTGAGTTCAAGCTCAGCTCTCGACAGCCCAGCATCCCTGGCATACCAAGGAGCCGGCTACAGGCTCTTCCCTAGGCCCCTGAGGGGGGGGTCTAGAGGCAGGTTTAGGGTTTATTTAATGCAAACAGCCAGAGCTGCAGCTCCCCCCGGAAGAGTATCCGGGACCCTAGAGGCTATAGGCACGCCTCAGCTTAGCCATTTCGAGCTTCACTCGCCCTCCTTTTCATTACTGCCCCCCCCCGGATTTTTGCCCAGGAGGTCACCCAACCCAGTTTCGCACTCCCCTCAACAGGCACTTAGCCCAGGAGTTCTAACGAAGCTGTGTGTAAAGCAGTAATAGGCAATGGGCCTGCCTTGCAGTGGGCACTACACCCTTTTAAGGGGGTGCGGCGGGTACACCCCGGCGGTGAGTTCAAGCTCAGCTCTCGACAGCCCAGCATCCCTGGCATACCAAGGAGCCGGCTACAGGCTCTTCCCTAGGCCCCTGAGGGGGGGGTCTAGAGGCAGGTTTAGGGTTTATTTAATGCAAACAGCCAGAGCTGCAGCTCCCCCCGGAAGAGTATCCGGGACCCTAGAGGCTATAGGCACGCCTCAGCTTAGCCATTTCGAGCTTCACTCGCCCTCCTTTTCATTACTGCCCCCCCCCGGATTTTTGCCCAGGAGGTCACCCAACCCAGTTTCGCACTCCCCTCAACAGGCACTTAGCCCAGGAGTTCTAACGAAGCTGTGTGTAAAGCAGTAATAGGCAATGGGCCTGCCTTGCAGTGGGCACTACACCCTTTTAAGGGGGTGCGGCGGGTACACCCCGGCGGTGAGTTCAAGCTCAGCTCTCGACAGCCCAGCATCCCTGGCATACCAAGGAGCCGGCTACAGGCTCTTCCCTAGGCCCCTGAGGGGGGGGTCTAGAGGCAGGTTTAGGGTTTATTTAATGCAAACAGCCAGAGCTGCAGCTCCCCCCGGAAGAGTATCCGGGACCCTAGAGGCTATAGGCACGCCTCAGCTTAGCCATTTCGAGCTTCACTCGCCCTCCTTTTCATTACTGCCCCCCCCCGGATTTTTGCCCAGGAGGTCACCCAACCCAGTTTCGCACTCCCCTCAACAGGCACTTAGCCCAGGAGTTCTAACGAAGCTGTGTGTAAAGCAGTAATAGGCAATGGGCCTGCCTTGCAGTGGGCACTACACCCTTTTAAGGGGGTGCGGCGGGTACACCCCGGCGGTGAGTTCAAGCTCAGCTCTCGACAGCCCAGCATCCCTGGCATACCAAGGAGCCGGCTACAGGCTCTTCCCTAGGCCCCTGAGGGGGGGGTCTAGAGGCAGGTTTAGGGTTTATTTAATGCAAACAGCCAGAGCTGCAGCTCCCCCCGGAAGAGTATCCGGGACCCTAGAGGCTATAGGCACGCCTCAGCTTAGCCATTTCGAGCTTCACTCGCCCTCCTTTTCATTACTGCCCCCCCCCGGATTTTTGCCCAGGAGGTCACCCAACCCAGTTTCGCACTCCCCTCAACAGGCACTTAGCCCAGGAGTTCTAACGAAGCTGTGTGTAAAGCAGTAATAGGCAATGGGCCTGCCTTGCAGTGGGCACTACACCCTTTTAAGGGGGTGCGGCGGGTACACCCCGGCGGTGAGTTCAAGCTCAGCTCTCGACAGCCCAGCATCCCTGGCATACCAAGGAGCCGGCTACAGGCTCTTCCCTAGGCCCCTGAGGGGGGGGTCTAGAGGCAGGTTTAGGGTTTATTTAATGCAAACAGCCAGAGCTGCAGCTCCCCCCGGAAGAGTATCCGGGACCCTAGAGGCTATAGGCACGCCTCAGCTTAGCCATTTCGAGCTTCACTCGCCCTCCTTTTCATTACTGCCCCCCCCCGGATTTTTGCCCAGGAGGTCACCCAACCCAGTTTCGCACTCCCCTCAACAGGCACTTAGCCCAGGAGTTCTAACGAAGCTGTGTGTAAAGCAGTAATAGGCAATGGGCCTGCCTTGCAGTGGGCACTACACCCTTTTAAGGGGGTGCGGCGGGTACACCCCGGCGGTGAGTTCAAGCTCAGCTCTCGACAGCCCAGCATCCCTGGCATACCAAGGAGCCGGCTACAGGCTCTTCCCTAGGCCCCTGAGGGGGGGGTCTAGAGGCAGGTTTAGGGTTTATTTAATGCAAACAGCCAGAGCTGCAGCTCCCCCCGGAAGAGTATCCGGGACCCTAGAGGCTATAGGCACGCCTCAGCTTAGCCATTTCGAGCTTCACTCGCCCTCCTTTTCATTACTGCCCCCCCCCGGATTTTTGCCCAGGAGGTCACCCAACCCAGTTTCGCACTCCCCTCAACAGGCACTTAGCCCAGGAGTTCTAACGAAGCTGTGTGTAAAGCAGTAATAGGCAATGGGCCTGCCTTGCAGTGGGCACTACACCCTTTTAAGGGGGTGCGGCGGGTACACCCCGGCGGTGAGTTCAAGCTCAGCTCTCGACAGCCCAGCATCCCTGGCATACCAAGGAGCCGGCTACAGGCTCTTCCCTAGGCCCCTGAGGGGGGGGTCTAGAGGCAGGTTTAGGGTTTATTTAATGCAAACAGCCAGAGCTGCAGCTCCCCCCGGAAGAGTATCCGGGACCCTAGAGGCTATAGGCACGCCTCAGCTTAGCCATTTCGAGCTTCACTCGCCCTCCTTTTCATTACTGCCCCCCCCCGGATTTTTGCCCAGGAGGTCACCCAACCCAGTTTCGCACTCCCCTCAACAGGCACTTAGCCCAGGAGTTCTAACGAAGCTGTGTGTAAAGCAGTAATAGGCAATGGGCCTGCCTTGCAGTGGGCACTACACCCTTTTAAGGGGGTGCGGCGGGTACACCCCGGCGGTGAGTTCAAGCTCAGCTCTCGACAGCCCAGCATCCCTGGCATACCAAGGAGCCGGCTACAGGCTCTTCCCTAGGCCCCTGAGGGGGGGGTCTAGAGGCAGGTTTAGGGTTTATTTAATGCAAACAGCCAGAGCTGCAGCTCCCCCCGGAAGAGTATCCGGGACCCTAGAGGCTATAGGCACGCCTCAGCTTAGCCATTTCGAGCTTCACTCGCCCTCCTTTTCATTACTGCCCCCCCCCGGATTTTTGCCCAGGAGGTCACCCAACCCAGTTTCGCACTCCCCTCAACAGGCACTTAGCCCAGGAGTTCTAACGAAGCTGTGTGTAAAGCAGTAATAGGCAATGGGCCTGCCTTGCAGTGGGCACTACACCCTTTTAAGGGGGTGCGGCGGGTACACCCCGGCGGTGAGTTCAAGCTCAGCTCTCGACAGCCCAGCATCCCTGGCATACCAAGGAGCCGGCTACAGGCTCTTCCCTAGGCCCCTGAGGGGGGGGTCTAGAGGCAGGTTTAGGGTTTATTTAATGCAAACAGCCAGAGCTGCAGCTCCCCCCGGAAGAGTATCCGGGACCCTAGAGGCTATAGGCACGCCTCAGCTTAGCCATTTCGAGCTTCACTCGCCCTCCTTTTCATTACTGCCCCCCCCCGGATTTTTGCCCAGGAGGTCACCCAACCCAGTTTCGCACTCCCCTCAACAGGCACTTAGCCCAGGAGTTCTAACGAAGCTGTGTGTAAAGCAGTAATAGGCAATGGGCCTGCCTTGCAGTGGGCACTACACCCTTTTAAGGGGGTGCGGCGGGTACACCCCGGCGGTGAGTTCAAGCTCAGCTCTCGACAGCCCAGCATCCCTGGCATACCAAGGAGCCGGCTACAGGCTCTTCCCTAGGCCCCTGAGGGGGGGGTCTAGAGGCAGGTTTAGGGTTTATTTAATGCAAACAGCCAGAGCTGCAGCTCCCCCCGGAAGAGTATCCGGGACCCTAGAGGCTATAGGCACGCCTCAGCTTAGCCATTTCGAGCTTCACTCGCCCTCCTTTTCATTACTGCCCCCCCCCGGATTTTTGCCCAGGAGGTCACCCAACCCAGTTTCGCACTCCCCTCAACAGGCACTTAGCCCAGGAGTTCTAACGAAGCTGTGTGTAAAGCAGTAATAGGCAATGGGCCTGCCTTGCAGTGGGCACTACACCCTTTTAAGGGGGTGCGGCGGGTACACCCCGGCGGTGAGTTCAAGCTCAGCTCTCGACAGCCCAGCATCCCTGGCATACCAAGGAGCCGGCTACAGGCTCTTCCCTAGGCCCCTGAGGGGGGGGTCTAGAGGCAGGTTTAGGGTTTATTTAATGCAAACAGCCAGAGCTGCAGCTCCCCCCGGAAGAGTATCCGGGACCCTAGAGGCTATAGGCACGCCTCAGCTTAGCCATTTCGAGCTTCACTCGCCCTCCTTTTCATTACTGCCCCCCCCCGGATTTTTG
Organism: Closterium sp. NIES-65; assembly: GCA_948144175.1. Lineage (NCBI taxonomy): Eukaryota > Viridiplantae > Streptophyta > Zygnematophyceae > Desmidiales > Closteriaceae > Closterium > Closterium sp. NIES-65. Next base: position 26,224 of record CANXME010001333.1, read on the forward strand.
CCCAGGAGGTCACCCAACCCAGTTTCGCACTCCCCTCAACAGGCACTTAGCCCAGGAGTTCTAACGAAGCTGTGTGTAAAGCAGTAATAGGCAATGGGCCTGCCTTGCAGTGGGCACTACACCCTTTTAAGGGGGTGCGGCGGGTACACCCCGGCGGTGAGTTCAAGCTCAGCTCTCGACAGCCCAGCATCCCTGGCATACCAAGGAGCCGGCTACAGGCTCTTCCCTAGGCCCCTGAGGGGGGGGTCTAGAGGCAGGTTTAGGGTTTATTTAATGCAAACAGCCAGAGCTGCAGCTCCCCCCGGAAGAGTATCCGGGACCCTAGAGGCTATAGGCACGCCTCAGCTTAGCCATTTCGAGCTTCACTCGCCCTCCTTTTCATTACTGCCCCCCCCCGGATTTTTGCCCAGGAGGTCACCCAACCCAGTTTCGCACTCCCCTCAACAGGCACTTAGCCCAGGAGTTCTAACGAAGCTGTGTGTAAAGCAGTAATAGGCAATGGGCCTGCCTTGCAGTGGGCACTACACCCTTTTAAGGGGGTGCGGCGGGTACACCCCGGCGGTGAGTTCAAGCTCAGCTCTCGACAGCCCAGCATCCCTGGCATACCAAGGAGCCGGCTACAGGCTCTTCCCTAGGCCCCTGAGGGGGGGGTCTAGAGGCAGGTTTAGGGTTTATTTAATGCAAACAGCCAGAGCTGCAGCTCCCCCCGGAAGAGTATCCGGGACCCTAGAGGCTATAGGCACGCCTCAGCTTAGCCATTTCGAGCTTCACTCGCCCTCCTTTTCATTACTGCCCCCCCCCGGATTTTTGCCCAGGAGGTCACCCAACCCAGTTTCGCACTCCCCTCAACAGGCACTTAGCCCAGGAGTTCTAACGAAGCTGTGTGTAAAGCAGTAATAGGCAATGGGCCTGCCTTGCAGTGGGCACTACACCCTTTTAAGGGGGTGCGGCGGGTACACCCCGGCGGTGAGTTCAAGCTCAGCTCTCGACAGCCCAGCATCCCTGGCATACCAAGGAGCCGGCTACAGGCTCTTCCCTAGGCCCCTGAGGGGGGGGTCTAGAGGCAGGTTTAGGGTTTATTTAATGCAAACAGCCAGAGCTGCAGCTCCCCCCGGAAGAGTATCCGGGACCCTAGAGGCTATAGGCACGCCTCAGCTTAGCCATTTCGAGCTTCACTCGCCCTCCTTTTCATTACTGCCCCCCCCCGGATTTTTGCCCAGGAGGTCACCCAACCCAGTTTCGCACTCCCCTCAACAGGCACTTAGCCCAGGAGTTCTAACGAAGCTGTGTGTAAAGCAGTAATAGGCAATGGGCCTGCCTTGCAGTGGGCACTACACCCTTTTAAGGGGGTGCGGCGGGTACACCCCGGCGGTGAGTTCAAGCTCAGCTCTCGACAGCCCAGCATCCCTGGCATACCAAGGAGCCGGCTACAGGCTCTTCCCTAGGCCCCTGAGGGGGGGGTCTAGAGGCAGGTTTAGGGTTTATTTAATGCAAACAGCCAGAGCTGCAGCTCCCCCCGGAAGAGTATCCGGGACCCTAGAGGCTATAGGCACGCCTCAGCTTAGCCATTTCGAGCTTCACTCGCCCTCCTTTTCATTACTGCCCCCCCCCGGATTTTTGCCCAGGAGGTCACCCAACCCAGTTTCGCACTCCCCTCAACAGGCACTTAGCCCAGGAGTTCTAACGAAGCTGTGTGTAAAGCAGTAATAGGCAATGGGCCTGCCTTGCAGTGGGCACTACACCCTTTTAAGGGGGTGCGGCGGGTACACCCCGGCGGTGAGTTCAAGCTCAGCTCTCGACAGCCCAGCATCCCTGGCATACCAAGGAGCCGGCTACAGGCTCTTCCCTAGGCCCCTGAGGGGGGGGTCTAGAGGCAGGTTTAGGGTTTATTTAATGCAAACAGCCAGAGCTGCAGCTCCCCCCGGAAGAGTATCCGGGACCCTAGAGGCTATAGGCACGCCTCAGCTTAGCCATTTCGAGCTTCACTCGCCCTCCTTTTCATTACTGCCCCCCCCCGGATTTTTGCCCAGGAGGTCACCCAACCCAGTTTCGCACTCCCCTCAACAGGCACTTAGCCCAGGAGTTCTAACGAAGCTGTGTGTAAAGCAGTAATAGGCAATGGGCCTGCCTTGCAGTGGGCACTACACCCTTTTAAGGGGGTGCGGCGGGTACACCCCGGCGGTGAGTTCAAGCTCAGCTCTCGACAGCCCAGCATCCCTGGCATACCAAGGAGCCGGCTACAGGCTCTTCCCTAGGCCCCTGAGGGGGGGGTCTAGAGGCAGGTTTAGGGTTTATTTAATGCAAACAGCCAGAGCTGCAGCTCCCCCCGGAAGAGTATCCGGGACCCTAGAGGCTATAGGCACGCCTCAGCTTAGCCATTTCGAGCTTCACTCGCCCTCCTTTTCATTACTGCCCCCCCCCGGATTTTTGCCCAGGAGGTCACCCAACCCAGTTTCGCACTCCCCTCAACAGGCACTTAGCCCAGGAGTTCTAACGAAGCTGTGTGTAAAGCAGTAATAGGCAATGGGCCTGCCTTGCAGTGGGCACTACACCCTTTTAAGGGGGTGCGGCGGGTACACCCCGGCGGTGAGTTCAAGCTCAGCTCTCGACAGCCCAGCATCCCTGGCATACCAAGGAGCCGGCTACAGGCTCTTCCCTAGGCCCCTGAGGGGGGGGTCTAGAGGCAGGTTTAGGGTTTATTTAATGCAAACAGCCAGAGCTGCAGCTCCCCCCGGAAGAGTATCCGGGACCCTAGAGGCTATAGGCACGCCTCAGCTTAGCCATTTCGAGCTTCACTCGCCCTCCTTTTCATTACTGCCCCCCCCCGGATTTTTGCCCAGGAGGTCACCCAACCCAGTTTCGCACTCCCCTCAACAGGCACTTAGCCCAGGAGTTCTAACGAAGCTGTGTGTAAAGCAGTAATAGGCAATGGGCCTGCCTTGCAGTGGGCACTACACCCTTTTAAGGGGGTGCGGCGGGTACACCCCGGCGGTGAGTTCAAGCTCAGCTCTCGACAGCCCAGCATCCCTGGCATACCAAGGAGCCGGCTACAGGCTCTTCCCTAGGCCCCTGAGGGGGGGGTCTAGAGGCAGGTTTAGGGTTTATTTAATGCAAACAGCCAGAGCTGCAGCTCCCCCCGGAAGAGTATCCGGGACCCTAGAGGCTATAGGCACGCCTCAGCTTAGCCATTTCGAGCTTCACTCGCCCTCCTTTTCATTACTGCCCCCCCCCGGATTTTTGCCCAGGAGGTCACCCAACCCAGTTTCGCACTCCCCTCAACAGGCACTTAGCCCAGGAGTTCTAACGAAGCTGTGTGTAAAGCAGTAATAGGCAATGGGCCTGCCTTGCAGTGGGCACTACACCCTTTTAAGGGGGTGCGGCGGGTACACCCCGGCGGTGAGTTCAAGCTCAGCTCTCGACAGCCCAGCATCCCTGGCATACCAAGGAGCCGGCTACAGGCTCTTCCCTAGGCCCCTGAGGGGGGGGTCTAGAGGCAGGTTTAGGGTTTATTTAATGCAAACAGCCAGAGCTGCAGCTCCCCCCGGAAGAGTATCCGGGACCCTAGAGGCTATAGGCACGCCTCAGCTTAGCCATTTCGAGCTTCACTCGCCCTCCTTTTCATTACTGCCCCCCCCCGGATTTTTGCCCAGGAGGTCACCCAACCCAGTTTCGCACTCCCCTCAACAGGCACTTAGCCCAGGAGTTCTAACGAAGCTGTGTGTAAAGCAGTAATAGGCAATGGGCCTGCCTTGCAGTGGGCACTACACCCTTTTAAGGGGGTGCGGCGGGTACACCCCGGCGGTGAGTTCAAGCTCAGCTCTCGACAGCCCAGCATCCCTGGCATACCAAGGAGCCGGCTACAGGCTCTTCCCTAGGCCCCTGAGGGGGGGGTCTAGAGGCAGGTTTAGGGTTTATTTAATGCAAACAGCCAGAGCTGCAGCTCCCCCCGGAAGAGTATCCGGGACCCTAGAGGCTATAGGCACGCCTCAGCTTAGCCATTTCGAGCTTCACTCGCCCTCCTTTTCATTACTGCCCCCCCCCGGATTTTTGCCCAGGAGGTCACCCAACCCAGTTTCGCACTCCCCTCAACAGGCACTTAGCCCAGGAGTTCTAACGAAGCTGTGTGTAAAGCAGTAATAGGCAATGGGCCTGCCTTGCAGTGGGCACTACACCCTTTTAAGGGGGTGCGGCGGGTACACCCCGGCGGTGAGTTCAAGCTCAGCTCTCGACAGCCCAGCATCCCTGGCATACCAAGGAGCCGGCTACAGGCTCTTCCCTAGGCCCCTGAGGGGGGGGTCTAGAGGCAGGTTTAGGGTTTATTTAATGCAAACAGCCAGAGCTGCAGCTCCCCCCGGAAGAGTATCCGGGACCCTAGAGGCTATAGGCACGCCTCAGCTTAGCCATTTCGAGCTTCACTCGCCCTCCTTTTCATTACTGCCCCCCCCCGGATTTTTGCCCAGGAGGTCACCCAACCCAGTTTCGCACTCCCCTCAACAGGCACTTAGCCCAGGAGTTCTAACGAAGCTGTGTGTAAAGCAGTAATAGGCAATGGGCCTGCCTTGCAGTGGGCACTACACCCTTTTAAGGGGGTGCGGCGGGTACACCCCGGCGGTGAGTTCAAGCTCAGCTCTCGACAGCCCAGCATCCCTGGCATACCAAGGAGCCGGCTACAGGCTCTTCCCTAGGCCCCTGAGGGGGGGGTCTAGAGGCAGGTTTAGGGTTTATTTAATGCAAACAGCCAGAGCTGCAGCTCCCCCCGGAAGAGTATCCGGGACCCTAGAGGCTATAGGCACGCCTCAGCTTAGCCATTTCGAGCTTCACTCGCCCTCCTTTTCATTACTGCCCCCCCCCGGATTTTTGCCCAGGAGGTCACCCAACCCAGTTTCGCACTCCCCTCAACAGGCACTTAGCCCAGGAGTTCTAACGAAGCTGTGTGTAAAGCAGTAATAGGCAATGGGCCTGCCTTGCAGTGGGCACTACACCCTTTTAAGGGGGTGCGGCGGGTACACCCCGGCGGTGAGTTCAAGCTCAGCTCTCGACAGCCCAGCATCCCTGGCATACCAAGGAGCCGGCTACAGGCTCTTCCCTAGGCCCCTGAGGGGGGGGTCTAGAGGCAGGTTTAGGGTTTATTTAATGCAAACAGCCAGAGCTGCAGCTCCCCCCGGAAGAGTATCCGGGACCCTAGAGGCTATAGGCACGCCTCAGCTTAGCCATTTCGAGCTTCACTCGCCCTCCTTTTCATTACTGCCCCCCCCCGGATTTTTGCCCAGGAGGTCACCCAACCCAGTTTCGCACTCCCCTCAACAGGCACTTAGCCCAGGAGTTCTAACGAAGCTGTGTGTAAAGCAGTAATAGGCAATGGGCCTGCCTTGCAGTGGGCACTACACCCTTTTAAGGGGGTGCGGCGGGTACACCCCGGCGGTGAGTTCAAGCTCAGCTCTCGACAGCCCAGCATCCCTGGCATACCAAGGAGCCGGCTACAGGCTCTTCCCTAGGCCCCTGAGGGGGGGGTCTAGAGGCAGGTTTAGGGTTTATTTAATGCAAACAGCCAGAGCTGCAGCTCCCCCCGGAAGAGTATCCGGGACCCTAGAGGCTATAGGCACGCCTCAGCTTAGCCATTTCGAGCTTCACTCGCCCTCCTTTTCATTACTGCCCCCTCCCGGATTTTTGCCCAGGAGGTCACCCAACCCAGTTTCGCACTCCCCTCAACAGGCACTTAGCCCAGGAGTTCTAACGAAGCTGTGTGTAAAGCAGTAATAGGCAATGGGCCTGCCTTGCAGTGGGCACTACACCCTTTTAAGGGGGTGCGGCGGGTACACCCCGGCGGTGAGTTCAAGCTCAGCTCTCGACAGCCCAGCATCCCTGGCATACCAAGGAGCCGGCTACAGGCTCTTCCCTAGGCCCCTGAGGGGGGGGTCTAGAGGCAGGTTTAGGGTTTATTTAATGCAAACAGCCAGAGCTGCAGCTCCCCCCGGAAGAGTATCCGGGACCCTAGAGGCTATAGGCACGCCTCAGCTTAGCCATTTCGAGCTTCACTCGCCCTCCTTTTCATTACTGCCCCCCCCCGGATTTTTGCCCAGGAGGTCACCCAACCCAGTTTCGCACTCCCCTCAACAGGCACTTAGCCCAGGAGTTCTAACGAAGCTGTGTGTAAAGCAGTAATAGGCAATGGGCCTGCCTTGCAGTGGGCACTACACCCTTTTAAGGGGGTGCGGCGGGTACACCCCGGCGGTGAGTTCAAGCTCAGCTCTCGACAGCCCAGCATCCCTGGCATACCAAGGAGCCGGCTACAGGCTCTTCCCTAGGCCCCTGAGGGGGGGGTCTAGAGGCAGGTTTAGGGTTTATTTAATGCAAACAGCCAGAGCTGCAGCTCCCCCCGGAAGAGTATCCGGGACCCTAGAGGCTATAGGCACGCCTCAGCTTAGCCATTTCGAGCTTCACTCGCCCTCCTTTTCATTACTGCCCCCCCCCGGATTTTTGCCCAGGAGGTCACCCAACCCAGTTTCGCACTCCCCTCAACAGGCACTTAGCCCAGGAGTTCTAACGAAGCTGTGTGTAAAGCAGTAATAGGCAATGGGCCTGCCTTGCAGTGGGCACTACACCCTTTTAAGGGGGTGCGGCGGGTACACCCCGGCGGTGAGTTCAAGCTCAGCTCTCGACAGCCCAGCATCCCTGGCATACCAAGGAGCCGGCTACAGGCTCTTCCCTAGGCCCCTGAGGGGGGGGTCTAGAGGCAGGTTTAGGGTTTATTTAATGCAAACAGCCAGAGCTGCAGCTCCCCCCGGAAGAGTATCCGGGACCCTAGAGGCTATAGGCACGCCTCAGCTTAGCCATTTCGAGCTTCACTCGCCCTCCTTTTCATTACTGCCCCCCCCCGGATTTTTGCCCAGGAGGTCACCCAACCCAGTTTCGCACTCCCCTCAACAGGCACTTAGCCCAGGAGTTCTAACGAAGCTGTGTGTAAAGCAGTAATAGGCAATGGGCCTGCCTTGCAGTGGGCACTACACCCTTTTAAGGGGGTGCGGCGGGTACACCCCGGCGGTGAGTTCAAGCTCAGCTCTCGACAGCCCAGCATCCCTGGCATACCAAGGAGCCGGCTACAGGCTCTTCCCTAGGCCCCTGAGGGGGGGGTCTAGAGGCAGGTTTAGGGTTTATTTAATGCAAACAGCCAGAGCTGCAGCTCCCCCCGGAAGAGTATCCGGGACCCTAGAGGCTATAGGCACGCCTCAGCTTAGCCATTTCGAGCTTCACTCGCCCTCCTTTTCATTACTGCCCCCCCCCGGATTTTTGCCCAGGAGGTCACCCAACCCAGTTTCGCACTCCCCTCAACAGGCACTTAGCCCAGGAGTTCTAACGAAGCTGTGTGTAAAGCAGTAATAGGCAATGGGCCTGCCTTGCAGTGGGCACTACACCCTTTTAAGGGGGTGCGGCGGGTACACCCCGGCGGTGAGTTCAAGCTCAGCTCTCGACAGCCCAGCATCCCTGGCATACCAAGGAGCCGGCTACAGGCTCTTCCCTAGGCCCCTGAGGGGGGGGTCTAGAGGCAGGTTTAGGGTTTATTTAATGCAAACAGCCAGAGCTGCAGCTCCCCCCGGAAGAGTATCCGGGACCCTAGAGGCTATAGGCACGCCTCAGCTTAGCCATTTCGAGCTTCACTCGCCCTCCTTTTCATTACTGCCCCCCCCCGGATTTTTGCCCAGGAGGTCACCCAACCCAGTTTCGCACTCCCCTCAACAGGCACTTAGCCCAGGAGTTCTAACGAAGCTGTGTGTAAAGCAGTAATAGGCAATGGGCCTGCCTTGCAGTGGGCACTACACCCTTTTAAGGGGGTGCGGCGGGTACACCCCGGCGGTGAGTTCAAGCTCAGCTCTCGACAGCCCAGCATCCCTGGCATACCAAGGAGCCGGCTACAGGCTCTTCCCTAGGCCCCTGAGGGGGGGGTCTAGAGGCAGGTTTAGGGTTTATTTAATGCAAACAGCCAGAGCTGCAGCTCCCCCCGGAAGAGTATCCGGGACCCTAGAGGCTATAGGCACGCCTCAGCTTAGCCATTTCGAGCTTCACTCGCCCTCCTTTTCATTACTGCCCCCTCCCGGATTTTTGCCCAGGAGGTCACCCAACCCAGTTTCGCACTCCCCTCAACAGGCACTTAGCCCAGGAGTTCTAACGAAGCTGTGTGTAAAGCAGTAATAGGCAATGGGCCTGCCTTGCAGTGGGCACTACACCCTTTTAAGGGGGTGCGGCGGGTACACCCCGGCGGTGAGTTCAAGCTCAGCTCTCGACAGCCCAGCATCCCTGGCATACCAAGGAGCCGGCTACAGGCTCTTCCCTAGGCCCCTGAGGGGGGGGTCTAGAGGCAGGTTTTAGGGTTTTATTTAATGCAAACAGCCAGAGCTGCAGCTCCCCCCGGAAGAGTATCCGGGACCCTAGAGGCTATAGGCACGCCTCAGCTTAGCCATTTCGAGCTTCACTCGCCCTCCTTTTCATTACTGCCCCCCCCTGGATTTTTGCCCAGGAGGTCACCCAACCCAGTTTCGCACTCCCCTCAACAGGCACTTAGCCCAGGAGTTCTAACGAAGCTGTGTGTAAAGCAGTAATAGGCAATGGGCCTGCCTTGCAGTGGGCACTACACCCTTTTAAGGGGGTGCGGCGGGTACACCCCGGCGGTGAGTTCAAGCTCAGCTCTCGACAGCCCAGCATCCCTGGCATACCAAGGAGCCGGCTACAGGCTCTTCCCTAGGCCCCTGAGGGGGGGGTCTAGAGGCAGGTTTTAGGGTTTT
>CANXME010001334.1:0-30000 GCA_948144175.1 Closterium sp. NIES-65
ACCAAGTGTTATAAGTTGTGAAAGTGAAAAAAGAGTGCGCAGAACTCAATAGTGCGGAAGTGATTACAACGTCTGAATGAACAACGAGGCCTAGGCATAATATAGCAAGGTTAGCTAGGCCGAGGTCGCGGGGTCGCGGGATGGTTGGGTGTAGGTTCGGGGTTGGAAAACCCAAAAGCGAGCGGTGGGTCGGTGGTGGCTCGGAAGGCGAGCGGTCGGCGGGCCGAGCCTGGTTTTCCGAAAGTCGGAGTTGTACGCGTACAGTGTGACCCAGTAAGGAATCCGGAAAACTCCTTACAGTTGTCGTGAAATGGTCCCATCCGCATTCCCCGGAGCTGAGGATGTACCGCCTCGCAGCGCAGGGTGGCGCTCATGTTGCGCTTTCAGGTGTTGATACGGCACCATTGGCTGATCTCGATGGGCCTACGAGTCGCAGCTTCTGTTACATGCTTGCACCGCACTCTGCGCCCCTTTCAACCAGCCCAGAAATGCCTGCACCGCTGGTTGCTTGACCCAACCCAAGCCACTGAACGCGACAACAAGGCGGGCACAGCTGCGGAAGAAACGCCACTGAACGCGACATCTCGCGCCAACTGCGTGTGTGGCTGGCAGAATTTTCAGCACAGGACTTGTGCTGGATGAAAGGCGGGACCAAAGTGGATTATTAGGTCACGCTAAAAGCATTTAGAGGCTACGAGTGTTAGCTATTTTGTACTTCCGCTCGCGACGCTGCATCGCCATCATTGCAAACAGAGGCCCACGTCACCTTTAAGTAGATTCGGATTGCGCGGTTCCTCTGCTAGCGACATGGGCGCAGAACCGGACACGCAGCGCGAATCGACGCTGGACGAATCGGTCCAAGTGGCCGATGCGTACGACGACGACGAGGAGTCGCAGTACGCATCGGTCAGCAAGGTGGGTCGTCCACGTCGCATGCGTCGTAGGACAGAGGCAATCTGCGATGTTGTTGTGCGCGGCGATAGGACGCGATACTGCGGCGTGCTCGTAGTGCAGCGGGGATAGCGCTGCCGTCGATGGGACGCGCAGCTGCGGCTAGCGCATACGACAGAGTGCTACTAGTCCGTGACGAGTGGAAGGCACGACGTTGGGGACGACTGAAAGGGCGGGAAGAGTTACCAGTGTGGGTTGCGAGGGAAGAGGATGGCGTCACTGCGGGAGAGGAGTGGCCACACCGCGCGCGTAGCTCCTTCCATCCCCACGCTCCCTCACGTGCCACTCGTCTTCTCCACCGCTGCTCACTCACTCGCGCCACCAGCATTCTTTTTCCCGCCCCCCCCCCCGCTGCGCCCCCCCCCCCCCCCCCCCCCCCCCCCCCCCCCCCCCCCCCCCCCCCCCTCCCACTTTTTCTTCCTTTCGTCCGGTCGCAGCAGACGATCGAAGCCCAGTGCGCGCTACACGACCGTGCGACAACTCTTCACGTCCCCCGCCGACTACGGTCAGCCATGCGCCCTTCCTTCTCCATCCCCTCCGTCTAACCCGCTCGCCTCTCTCTCGCTCTCGCCTCGCGCCTTCTTGCATTCGCGCCTTCCGTTCGCCGTCCCCCTCACCCCCATCTTCCTCACCCCCGTAACTTTCCTCTTCTCACCCTCCCCCCTCCCCTCCATCCCTTCCCTCCCTCGTCCTCCCTCAATCCCCCCTTGTCCCCTTTCCCTTTTTCAACGTCCCCCACCCGTCCCGCGGCCGCAGACCCGGCGCGCGAGACGCACTACGTGCTGGTGGTGCACGGCACGTTCGACTCGCCGCCCGCCGCGGGGAATCCGCCGCCGTGGTACTTCCTGGACGCGAAGCGCGCCGACAACTTCTGCCACCTCATCGCCAAGGACCTCAAGGGCACGCCGCTCGGCTTCGACGCCGTCTGGCGCCAACTGCCCGGTGCGCGGGGGGGAGAAGGGGGCGGGGGGGAATTGCACGGAGGTGGGGGTTTGGGGAAGCTGGCGGGCGAGGTGCGGGGAGAGGGGCGCTGCAAGGTTAGCGATAGGGGCTCTGACGACCCGTTGACCCTCTTATTCACCTCCCGCATTCTCCCATCCGTTTCCCCGCCCTACACTCTCTCCCCCTCACTCCCCCGCTCTCCCCCCTCCCCGTTCCCCACGCGCGCAGACTCGCACGCGGGCATGCGGCTGCGCGAGGACGTGCCGTACCCTTTCCACTGGTCGGGGCACAACACGCACGAGGCGCGCGTCGGTGGTGAGCGCGCCTGGGGGGGAAGATGGGTGAGCGCGCCTGGGGGGAAGATGGGTGAGCGCGCCTGGGGGGGAAGATGGGTGAGCGCGCCTGGGGGGAAGATGGGTGAGCGCGCCTGGGGGGGAAGATGGGTGAGCGCGCCTGTGAGGAATGGGGAGTGAGGACGTGGCCCGGGGGACGGGGAGTAGGGGTTTGAGCATGCCCGAGGTACAGTGAGCAGCAAGGGGCAAGGATGATGGGAACGGCACGGCCAAAGGCAGCACGCCATGCTTGCTCGTCCTCGTGCAAACCATCTCTCTTATCCGCCAATGCCGCCACTCATTACCCCCCCGAACCCATCTATTCCACCACGGGCCCCCCTCCTTTCCCCCTCCCTGGCGCAGCGGGCAAAGCGTTGGCGCAGCTGATCCACGCGGTGGGGCGCGCGGACCCGTCGGCGCGCGTGCACGTGGTGGCGCACAGCCACGGGGGCAACGTGGCGCTCAAGGCCGTGTCCAAGTACCTCTCCATGCTGCGCCGCGACTCCCGCGACCCTGCGCGCGCCTCCCACGACCAGATCACCGCCGCCTTCTGGGAGGCGCACGCTGAAGGGTACCGAAGCATAAAGGAGCACCAGCAGGTGAAAGTGGGCGCGGTCTGGATGCTGGCGTTCGCGCCGTTCCTGGTGGTGAAGCGGCCATGGCGGGGCGACGAGGCGCTAGGCGCCTTCCCCTACGCCTACTTCCGACGCGTTGACTCGCTTCTCGGCCTTCCCAAGCGAGTGCCGCCCCCTGAACCCCTCCTTCTCCGCTCCCCCTCACTCCTGTCCTTCAAGGCCGCCCGCCTCCTCCACTCGCTCCCCACCTCCCTCCACTCTCTGCTCCTCTTTCCCTCTTCTCACCCTCTTCGTCACTCCCTTTGTCTCTCCCACATATCTCCTCCACCCACCGGCCATAACCCCGCAACCCTGTACCCCTTCCCTTGTCCGTCCCCCACTCCCTCCCCCCAGGGTGCGGCAGGCCAAGTACCTGCGGAAGAAGTGGGCGGGGAGCAGCAGCACCAACTGCTTAGGCCGAATGGTGTTCCTGGGGACGCCCTTCTACACCAAGCACTGGGACCCGCAGGCCGCGCGCACCATGGCGGGCACCATCCTCGCCCTCTCCGTGCTGGTGTTTGTGGTCATCGTGGGCGCCGTGGTGTCCGTCAAGTACGCCATCTTCCACGAGGTCAACACCGCTGACCTCACCGGCGGCGAGGTCAGCCCCACACCCTGCCAACCCACTCTATCTCCCACCACCCTCTCTGCCTGCCTGCCTGCCTGCCTGCCTGCCTGCCTGCCTGCCTGCCTGCCTGCCTGCCTGCCTGCCTGCCTGCCGGCCTGCCGGCCTGATCTGCCTCATCAATCCCAGTCTGCCTGGCAAGCTAGATCCCACACTCGCTCAATCCTCCCTGCCCTCGTCCTGCGCCCTCTGCCTCCTTCCTCTGTACCACCTCTCCTCACTGCTCGCCTGTGCGCGGGGCCTCGCAGCTCACATTCTGGGTGACAGTGGCGGTGGTGTCAGTGGCAGTGGTGGTGTACAACACGTTGAGCAGCAAGCGGTACAGTGCAAACTGGCAAGCCATACGCCACACTCACTCAATCCTCCCTGTCCTCACCCTGTTTCCTCATGGCCGGGGGGCAGCTCACATTCTGGGTAACAGTGGCACTGGTGTCAGTGGCGGTGGTGGTGTACAACACGTTGAGCAGCAAGCGGTACAGCGACGGCAACGTGTATTTCACGGAGAAGAAGGCGTGGAGCCCAGCCATGAGCGCGCTCGTGCTCAACGCAGGGAAGCTCGACGAGGCCGCCCTCGCACTCTCCACGGAGCCCCTCGTGCGCGCATACCTCATGCCGCAGGTCAAGGTGCGCATACCTCATGCCGCAGGTCAAGGTGCGCATACCTCATGCCGCAGGTCATACTTCCAGCCCAAACGCCATGCTCGCTCCCCTCCAGCGCCACCTCTTCTCTCCGCGCATCCCCCATCCCCTCAATCCTCCATTCCCCACACCCCATCCCCTCAATCCTCCATTCCCCACACGCCATGCCCTCGATCCTCCATTCCCCACACGCCATGCCCTCGATCCTCCATTCCCCACACCCCATCCCCTCAATCCTCCATTCCCCACACCCCATCCCCTCAATCCTCCATTCCCCACACGCCATGCCCTCGATCCTCCATTCCCCACACGCCATGCCCGCGTGCGCCAGACCATGCTGACGCCCGACCCATGGCGCATGCTGCGCCCCTTCCCCGCCAAGACATGGCTGGTGTCGCTGGCCAACCTGTACAACAACTGCTGGGTGGCGCTGTGGACGGTGGTGCTGGCGGTGCCGTACATGATCCTGTGGCTGCTCAACTTCCTCCTCGTGCCCTACTTCTGCAACCAGCTGCTGCGCCTCTTCATCACCCTCGGCTTCGGCCTGCAGAAGGTAACCACCGCCCTGCCCCCGCCACCACGCATCCTGCGCCCTGCCCCCGCCACCACGCATCCTGCGCCCTGCCCCCGCCACCACGCATCCTGCGCCCTGCCCCCGCCACCACGCATCCTGCGCCCTGCCCCCGCCACCACGCATCCTGCGCCCTGCCCCCGCCACCACGCATCCTGCGCCCTGCCCCCGCCACCACGCATCCTGCGCCCTGCCCCCGCCACCACGCATCCTGCGCCCTGCCCTGCCAGCATGTGCACACATGCCAGTTTAAAGCTCAAAGCCCAAATTACGGGGCGCACAGGGCAAGATTACCAATCTTGCTCAACATCCGTTTTGGGTGCTGTATTCTGGCGAATTCTGGTTACAGTATGTATGAAGCAATTCTATTGGTCGAGGCCTAACACAGGGCTAAAACTTCAAGTTTCAGCTTTCTGCAATTTGGGACTCGAGATCTCAAACAGGCTACTGGCCCCAGAGTTTGCTGACTGGGCGAAAAAGCACCTGAGTGTTGCGAAATCAGACAACGCGTCCCTCCCAACACCTGCTCATCTTTCCCAAACCACCCAGCCTTCAGACTTGCGCAAGCTTACTGAACTTGTGCAATTTGGGCCGCGAGCTATAAGGGGCAAGGAAGGTCACTGCGGACTTGCTCTAGCTTTCTGCCATTCCACTTCTCTCCACCTTCTCACTATCAGTTTCTTCTCCTCACTGCACTGCACATGGCATGCTGTGGGTGTGTGTGCTGAATGGCATGACATGGCATTGGATGGCATGGCATGGCACGGCATGGCATGGCATGGGGTCACAGAACGAGTTGGACTGTGCGCAGGTGTACGTGGAGGAGTGGCTGCGGCTGCCCCCAGCGACGCACAGCATAGCGCATTGGAACGTGCAGAAGATCCTCACCGCCGCCACGCTCGACCAGCTCAAAGACCTCCGCAAGCGATGTCAGTCTCCCACCAACACAAACACCCCCCCCCTCCTCTTCCTCGCGGCCCCCACACTCGCGCCTTTGCCCTTCCCCCCGCCCCTCCTACCACGCCCTCTGCTCTGCCACACCTTCCCCTGCGCTCACACCTTCCCCTGCGCTCACACCTTCCCCTGCGCTCACACCTCCAGCCGCTCACTTGACACTCCATCCGTCTCCATGCCCTGCCTTGCTGCCCCTCCCACTGCACTCTGCATGCACCCTCACCCCTTTCTTCCCCTCCTTTCTCCCCTTCTCCCCCCCTTCTCCTCTCCCCTCCGCTGTGTGTGGCATGGAGCAGCGGTGATACCAGGGGAGGCAGCGGCAACGGAGGAGGCGTTGATGGAGGCGCACACGCAGCTCGTGGACCCCCACGCCATCGCGCAGCGCTGGCGCTTCCTCTGGGTAACTGCTGCCGCCCTGCATCCATGTGCCTTCATTCATGCCTTCTTTTCAAGTGTGCACCCAGAATGGGGGTGTGCATGTCACCTCATGCTCACTGCACTCAACCCCACCATTCTCACTGCTCCCGCCTCTTTCGTTATGTGCATGGCATGCATGGCAGGATGACGCGGAGTTGGAGAGGAAGGCGGAGGAGTCGACGACACTGGCGCTGCTAAAGAACCAAGTCGATAAGATGGCACACAACCCCCGCATCTCCAGGTGACCCACCGTGCACCGCTGCGCACACACCTTCCTCACACGCTGCATGCACACACCCTTGCCACATCCCCACACCATCTCACCCGCGCCTCTCTTGTTCCCTATCCCCCGTCCTCCTTGTCAACGCCCCTCCCTTTCCCCCGTGCAGAGTGGCATTCGAGCGGGAGTTGAAGGTGGTGTGTGTGACATTGGAGGAGCGGTACAAGGACATGACAGGCAACGTGGAGCTGTCGCACGGTAGCTACTTCCGCAACCACGTCGTCATCGCCGTCATCGCGCACTTCCTGGCCCACGGAGAGGTGCCCTCTTGGGCGCCGCAGCTGGGGGAGATGACCCCGCCCGCTCAGAAGCCCGCCAAGAAGGGCCCCATGTCGCGCCTCTTCAGCCGCCGCATCACACCCACCCCTGACGAGCTCAACAGCACCCCCTCGCAATAACGCTGGCACCTGCGGGGGCTGCATGCAAGCTCCCCTTGAAACACATACGGCAGTGGTAACAACACTCTGCAGGGACTCGGGTGGAATGCTTTAGGTGCGAGTGCTGTCAGCTGGGGCTAACACAAGCTGGCACTTGAGGCTGGCGCATGTTTTGTCTTAAGCATAGACTGTGTCTTCATATCTGCGTGGTAGGGCTCATAAGGCCACTCCAGGTGGCCAGTGGCCCTGTGTTTAGGCACTCTATGTATGTTAATGCTAAAACACTGCAAGGCTCAAGCCATTTGCATCGGTGTGTCCCACAGAATGAAGGATGAAATGAGAAGCTATGGAAGGCAACGAGAGGACCCGACTCACTAATACCTGCATGCAAGCTCATGATTACCAAGAAACACAAGTACAGCAAGCTCTGCTGTTCAGTGGAATGAGGCACAATAACCCTCAGCAGGCAAGGCTTGGGGTGTCCTGCCATGGTGTGTAACTAGACCTCTGCCATGCCCATGCACCATGCCCCTGTCATATCCCTGTTTCAGCTTCACCCTCACCCTCCACTTCACCCTCCACCCGCGCCACAGCCTCAGCTTCTGCCCGACCCCAGCCGCGACTACTGCAGCAATAGTAAGGGTGCCCCTGTGTGTCAACTAGCCGAGGCAGTGGCGGGGGAGGCGGAGAAGGAGGAGGAGGCAGAGGAGGCGGAGGCGGAGGAGGGGGAGACGCCGAACTGGGAGTGGAAGTCGGCGTCGGTGAGCCCCACGATGTGCTGGATGCACACGGCGTGCGACCCGAACGTCTGCAGGATCTCGTGGTGCGACCGCCCGAACTTGCGCAGGCGGCGCTCGTTGTCCGTCGTGATCACCTCGTCGTGCGCGCGGATCGCGTACCCCGCCGCCAGCAGCACGGCGCAGCGCGGGCGGATGCGCGAGTCGAGCGAGTAGCCAAGGTACGCGGGGAAGTTGAGCACTTCGAAGCGGTCGAGCCCCAGCTCTTCAAGAAAGCGGAACTTGGGCAGCAGCACCTTCTCCCAGCTCAGCGTGAGCGCCTGCGGGAACGCGTTCACGAGCTTGTCCGTCGCGGCGGGGTCGAGGAACATCTCGAGGCGCGAGTACTGCCGCATGAGGCGCTTGGTGTCGATGGTGAGGAGTCCGGGCGCGACTTTAAAGACGTTGGAGAGGCGGTGCTTGTGGAAGATGGAGGCGAGGTACTGGATGCGCTGCACGATGGCGTCACGCGACATGAGCAGCACCAGCGGCTTCTTCAGCAGCACGTCCGCCACCTGCTCGGCCGCGATGAACTGCTTCAGCACCTCCACGGTTTCCGTGATCTGCGCCTGCGACAGCCCCAGCACGCGCGGCTGGCGCTCGATCATGCGGTAGATGTCGCGGCCCTCACCGACGATGTACTGCAGCTTGGCGAGCGACGGCGTGATCTCGCTCTCGCTGAGCTCCATGATGCGCGGGAAGCGCAGCAGCACGCGGTGCACCTTGTCGCGCTCCACGCCCAGCGACTCGAGGTACGCCACCATGTCGTAAATGCGCTGCACCGGGCTGTGCAGCCAGCGCGGCTCGCGCACGAGCGACGAGGCGACCTCGCCGAGCGAGGAGCCGAGGTCGAGCAGCACGCGCAGGCGCGCGAGAATGTCCACCACGCTCAGCTGCAGCACGTCCGGGTCGCTCGATATCGCCTGCGCCACCTGCTGCTTGCCCAGCCCCAGCGCCAGCAGCAGCCGCACCACCTTCGTCTCCCGCGAGTCGCATTTCCGGTCGAGCATGGCTACAGTGTCGTCGACGAGCCCCACGCTGATGGACCGCAGCTGCGGCCATTCCGCGTCCACCGACTCCTGATGCTCCGGCGATTCCTGATTTTCCGATGCATTTTCTAACGATGCGCCGCTGTCCGACGCGCGGGGAATAAATGTTCGTGACGCCGACAAGTGAAGGCTAAGCCTTTGCAGGCCACGCTCTAACAGCGAAACCCCGGACACTCGCGAGCCTTGTGACTGACCGAAAGACGCAGTAGCAGGAGAGATTTCTTGCAATAATGACGAGCCTACACTTGCTATTGAGTGAGCCAAGTGCGCTTCCGCAGCCATGGCTCCTAGCAGTCAGACCAAGGACGGGTCTAGGACTTGTTACCCTAGAAACGAGAGGGCGAGAGAGCTAGTGGGAGTGTAGGTTTAGGGAGGAGCGGAGTGGTGAAGGGGAGGAGGGAGATGGAGGGAGGTATCCAGGGAAGCCTGCTTTCAAATCTGTCTACAAACGAGGGATTTCGATTTGAAGTTTCAAAAATATGACGCTTCCACGATATAGTAATGCTAAAACAAGCGATTTATGCGCAATAATGTTGTGAAGAAAAGCAACCTCTAGTAAAATCAGAATGTGCCTGCTGATGTGGCTGACGACGTTTCCGAGGCTCCACGTGGAGTCCCATCGGATTTGGCAATCCCCAAAAATATTGCGCTGAGCGCGGCAACCCACCAGGCAAGCCAAACACATTTCTCTTCAAAATCCAACCTTCTCTAGGCCAGAGAGGGGTAAAGAAGAGCAAATCGTGAATCCTGATTCACAATTTCCCGCAGCCCAGAAGCTGAAAAGCCAGTGAGCGACGCACTAGCACGGATCCCTCATCACCATCACGTCGCTCACAATCAGCTTGCAAGCAACGGTTGGTTCCGCTCAACAAAATTTTCTCCTTAGAACCGCAGCGTAAAACTTGCCACAATGCAGAGTGTGGCGGCGCTCGATGCGACGCGTCAAATTCCACGACTTGGCATGGCGCAGCCGCTATCCAGACAACCATGTCGAGCGGATCGCGTGAGAATGCTCGTCAGTAGAGTGCCAGCTGGGCTTAAGGCTGCAGGAACGGGGGATCATCGAGTCGCGATGGCGATGCCAGCCGCGCATGCCTCCGCTGCGCTGGCTCTCCTCGAACCAGGTGAGCGTCCTCGTTCCCCGTCATTCTGATTTCCCGCGAACCAACCAGACGGCTCATCTCTTCGTCGTCTCGTATGGCCCCTCGTTTCCCGCCTCTCTCGATCCCTCGCTTGGTTCTGGTTCGTCGCAGCCCCGCCCTCTGCTTAAATGCCTATCTGATGCCCGATCCTGCGTGCCCTACGGCTGCTGCGCTGCAGACATGGCTCGAGCGGCGGAGGACGTGTCGTTGCCGCTAGCGTTTCTCAACCCGGCCTACGACATGGTGAGTGCGCAGGCCGCTGGCGTAGGGTGCATATCTATCACAGTCTCTCATCCTTGCTTTAGATCGCGGGCCGATGCGTCTGCTTTAGTTTCGTGGGACCGGAATAACCCTTCGTACGCATGACCGGCGCCCCTCCCGTGTCCCCCCGTGCGCGGCGCGGCGGTGCAGGTGGCGGAGGCGGCGCCGCTGGAGTTCAGCGTGCTGTTTCTGTACCTGGGCGGGCTGCTGGCGCTGCTGGGCTTCGGCACCTTCCTCGTCGTGCGCCAGGTGCTCGTGAAGCGCGAACTCGAAAACGCCGCCAAAGAACTGCAGGTGAGGCCACGCCGGGAGATGCGCGTGAGGAAGAGGAGGGGGGCAGAGAGTATGGGACGAGGCAAGGCTAGAATGTCCTTCACAGGCGACGGGAATGTGGCGAACATCAATAGCGGGGAAGGACGAGCGAGTCGGGGGATGGAACATGGCAGCAAGGACACATTTGGGTTAGAGAACAGGATGAAACTGGCACATAACAGGAATCAAAGGCCTTGGACTCGAACCTCTCGACTTGATCCCTCTCCTCCGCCCTCCCGCGTGTGGCATGGTTGCGGCAGGATCGCGTGCGGTCGGGTGAGGCGTCGAGCGAGGAGTACTTCGAGCTGGGCGCCATCATGCTGCGCAAGAAGTTCTTCGTGGTGGCCAACAAGTACCTCGAGCTCGCCATCGCCAAGTGGGAGGGCGACGAACAAGAACTCGCGCAGGTGCGGGGGGATGGGGGGGTGGGTGGGGTGGAGAGGGAATGGGGCGGGAGTGGGGGGCATGGATGGCATACCTGATGAGAACGCAAGCATGTCGTGGCACGTTTACAGGCATGGGCATGCAGGCTGATGGATGCACGCGCGCAAACACCTGCATGCACACGCTCGCATGTACATGCGATGCGAGCATGCGCGCACGAACACACACACACACGCGCTCCACCCCACTTTCTTCCCCCCTTCCCCACACATTATTAACGAAGCGTTTGATGGAAAGCACATGCACATGAACATACCCCCCTGCACACAGCAGCCCCACTGACCGTTCAACCCACCCTCCCACCCATGCGCCCAGAATTCACCTCACTACCTAAACCTTGTGCTTGAAGGCTCGCTTGTCTGCTCTGCTCCTCACGTGCTGCATGCCTTGCCCACTCCCTGCTGCCCTGCCTCCACTCCCTGCTGCCCTTCCCCCGCCCCCCCCCCCCCCCCTTGCCCTGTGGCATGGTCTTGCGGTGGGTGGGAGCAGGTGTACAACGCGCTGGGGTTCAGCTACTTCAGTGAGGAGAAGCTGAAGGAGGCAGTGAAGGCGTATGAGAAGGCCGTCAGCCTGCAGCCCGCGTACGTGACAGCATGGAACAACCTGGGGGACGCGCTGGAGAGGCAGAAGGAGTGGGCGCGCGCCCTCAAGGCGTACGACACAGCGCTGGTGTACGACCCCTCCAACCGCATTGCTGTCGGCCGCGCCAAGGACCTCCGCCAGCGCGTCGACCGGCTACGCTACTGATGCCCGCCTCCTGCTCTGCTGCACTCTGCATGATGTGTCCCTGAATAAAGTACTAGTTTTAACAAGAGAAGATGTTAAACTGGAGGTGCACAGCAAACCCTCCCTTGCTGCAGTGTTTCTTCTTTACCAGGGAGTGCCAACTTCCTGCTTGTTGTTGTGAGCTTAGATCCTGCTGGTAGCTTATTCTCTTTCAACATGATCAACCAGAACCTCTGAACAGATTGGGAGGTGAAATGTGTTAGACGACTGTCAGAAGCCACCCGTTTGACTTACGGCCAAAGAACCGTTGAGACAATGTCAACCGATGAAGTATCAGAGCTGTCTATTTGGTCCTTCGCCGAGGTCAAAGTCACAATTGATGTAGTGCCTCTAACGAGGGACGTGGTGCACAGTGTACACAAACTGTGCTTGCGCCGCCACGCAATGAATTCAAGCTACCACGTAAGGTACAACAAAGATCAGAGTGTTCAAAGAATTTGATACATATTTCCCCTTTTAGTCTCAAATAACGCTGTTAGAGGTATTGAACAGTAACGTTCAACAAAATGCGCCAAAACCCAGTAGGAACCAATATTGATATACGGCAAGGACGCGGCACCTCAAGCAATTTTGCACGATCGATCGCAGGATCGCTGATTCAACCGTACTGAAATCCTGCTGAAAGCCTTTAAAGCTTTTTAAACCATTTAAAACTCCTAAAACATTTGATCCTGCGCAGGATCGATCACAGGATCGGTGCTGGAGGTGCCGCATCCTAAGCACCTCCCCCAATTTTATCAATGTGCTGCTTTGAAGATTTAGTCATTTCACAATAAATGAAGCCGTGTAGTCGACACCCCTATAAACATCGCCAAACCGCCACCTCCCGAAGGTGACGGCGTCGCCATGCCAAGTCCTTCACGACAGACCTGGTGGGGCTCTAAACGTCCAAGGCTGCGATAACCAATGGATGTAAAGAATGTTCGTTCGGGGGGCCAAGCCTACCTGGTTGCAAAACCCAAGCAGGGTGCAAAAGGACCTTCGGCGTCGCACCAACCAATAGCCGTCGCACGCATGGCGTTTCCCCTTTCCCAGAGCCACGAGAGCCGCCAAATTCCATCGCCGCCCAGCCCCGCGCAACCACCTAGCGCTGTACCACGCTTCGCCCCTTCCTCCTCGACCACAAGTCCGCCCAGCACTTTGATTGACTGCTCCGTCCGCCTCCCCGCCAAACCCACCCCGCCCCCTCTATTCTCCGCGATCCCCTCCAGTGTGTCGAATTCGCCCCTCCCCTCAACACCCAGTTGCAAATTGCAACTTGCAATCCAACACGTTCTTTCCTTCACCGCGCACTGAACGAGTTGCATCTGCCGCGCTCCTTGCGAACCAAATTCAACATCATCCTTTCCCCCTCATGTATGAGCTAATGCCACCAGCTAGCCTCTTCTGAATATTTTCCTTGACACGCAGCAAGTCCACCCCGTAGTTACTAGAATCGGTAGGTGCAATCATGGCCGACCCGCCCAGTAGTGCGGAAGGCGATGCGGTAGTTACTGTAGAAGATGCGGTCCCTTCCAATGCCACAGCCCCTCTCGCCGACGCGGCGGCTGCTCCTGATGGCGAGTTTCCCGCAATGGCGGAGTCGCCGCAAGCCGCGCACAACAGCTCCCCCAGGAGATGCGGGTGCACGCCGCCATGCGGGTCCGCGGACTGCGACCGCATGCTGTGTCTGCCGGGCGACCCGAAGCAGCAGCACCGGTGGCGGTGGGCGCTGGCGGGTATTCTGCTGCTCTTCGTCGTCGGCGTCGCCACACTCGTCGCGCTGCTCTTCACCCTCAAGCCCTCCTCGTCCTCGCCCTCGCCCTCCCCCGCGTCCCCCGCGAGCACTGCCTCTGAACTCAACACCTCCGCCGTTCCCATGCCACTGCAGCCCAAAGATCCCATCATCTCGCTCAACCAATCCGCCGCCCCGCCCAACGATTCTGCTCTTGCGGCCCCCGCGCCCGCCCCTGCGGTCCCGCCGACGCCGGCTGACGACCCCATCCCCATGCCCGAGCTGTCGAATCTCACGCGCCCGTCGCAGGCGCGATTCGAGGGGAGGGAGGGGGAGTGGGGGCAGTTCAACTGGACGGAGCTGTACCAGCAGAAGCAGACGGACCGATACCACACGTGCGACACCCAAGGTAGGCCCAGCGCCGTGCGACACACAAGTAGAACGAGGAGTCGAGTGTAATCTGAGAAATGGTGTGATGAGCAAATCGGGTAAGAGCTTTGATCGCACGCAAATCCGGTCGCTCCTGCAGGGCCTCTCCCGCCTCTCTCGTCGCCGGCCGCTTGGCACGTGTGTTGAAGAATCAATGGCTGGTTGACATTGAGATTGAAACAAGGCTGATTTACATGCGTGGCGTGGCTGTGTGGTGCGTGCGTGCGTGCGTGCGTGCGTGCAGGGTACGACTACGTGTACGTGCGACCCAACTTCACCGCCACCATGTGGAAGGGCTGGGGCACCTCGCTCGCATGGTGAGACACGGTGATGCACGGTGAGACACGGTGATGCACGGTGAGACACGGTGATGCTTGGTGAGACACGGAGATGCACGGTAAGTCGTACATGGGAATGATGAATTTATGAACATGCCTCCCAACAAACTTCCCTCCACCGACTTCCTCCCCCAACCCTCACTCCTGTCTCTTGCATTCTCCTCCCCCCCCCACGCGCCCTCCCCCTCCGGCGCGCGCAGGTGGGCGAACCAGGCGGGCGGGCTACCGGAGTGGTGCATGGGGCGGCTGGTGGAGCTGGTGTTCCACGCGGACAGGGGGCTGGGGCTCTCCATGGCGCGCTACGCCATCCCGGGCGGCTTCAACGCCATGTTCTCACCCGCCATCGCGCGCACCAAGCACCCCATGCGCGCCTTCAAAGAGGGCCCCCTCGCGCCCTACAACTGGTCGGCGGACGCGGGGCAGCGCAAGGTGATGCTGGCGGCGAAGCAGCTGGGCGTGCAGCACTTTGAGGCCATCTCGTACTCGCCGCCGTGGTGGATGACCGTCAGTGGGGACACGGCGGGCAACGACCACGGCGACCCCAACATGCGCCCGGAGCAGCGGGGGGCGTTCGTGCAGTACCTGGTGGACGTGATGCAGCAGTACCACTCCGACCCCGCGTGGAACATCACCTTTGAACACATCAACCCCTTCAACGAGGCGCTCGAGGGCTGGTGGCGCGCGGGCAGGAACCGCGAGGGGTGCTCGGTGAGTGTGAACGACGTGGACGTGGTGGTAGCGCTGCTGGCGGACGCGCTGCAGGCCAGTGGGCTGCCGACGCGCATCTCGGTGGCGGACTCGTGGGTGGCGTACACGGTGCGCAGCATCAAGTCGCCCACGGAGGCGCTGCGGCCCGAGACGTGGGAGAAGGTGGACCACATCTGCGTGCACGGGTACCAGTCGAAACACTTCCCCGAGTCGTGGCAGATCGGGCTGCAGTACAAAGACCTGCGCGAGTCGGCAGCGCGCATAGGCAAGGAGGTGTGGCAGTCGGAGTGGGGCCCCATTGACATTTATGGCACGGACCTGCAGCTGGCCATGTACATGGCGCGTACCGTCATGGAGCACATCAACATCATGGGGGTGGCCGCCTGGTACTACTGGATGGCCGTGGAACCAAACACCCACGGGTGGGGGCTCCTCCGGTTTAAGGGGGAGTGCGGAGAGAGCGTGGAGAGCATGAAGCTGGTATTCAGCAAGCAGTACTACGTGATGAAGCACCTCACTCGCGCGGTGCCCCCGGAGTCACGCATTGTGCGCATGGTGACCAAGTGCGAGCACGGGGTGGTGGCGGCGTACAGCCCCCGGCACAAGCGCCTGACCATCCTGGTGACCAACCAGTCGTTCAAGGACTTCCTGCTCACCCTCCGCGTGCAGGACTTCCTCTCCGCTGACCACTCGGTGCCTGTGCTCGTGCACGTGCACCGCACGTCAATTAAGGAGGACTACGAGATGATCGACCAGATGAACGTGCAAGTGCCGGATAACGCCACGTCCCACTCCACTGACATCACCATCAATGCTGTCCCCATCTCCCTCACCAGCATCACGCTGTATGAAGTTGTCCCGAAACCCGACATTGAGATTAAGCAACCAGTGTAGTTCTTTCCAGCACGTCTTCTATGCCAGCATGTATATGACTTGGCTCATGCCTTGTGAGCTAGTTGATAGGCTTAGGTGTTTTGGTTATCTTCTCTATAGGTATGCTCTCGAATGGAAGCTGTAGTTCAATAAAGCGTTTATGTATTTCTGCATAAATTTGATTCGTTTTAATGTATACACGTCGGTAATCCTGACTAATTAGGAATATGGAGTATTACTGGAACAAAGTCTCACACAAGACGCCAACAACGAATTGTGACCAGAATGTGGTTTTTTTCGCGGCAAGAATCCACGAGTGGAGCACGACTTCGACACGCGGCGATTTGCAATGGTTACCCCACCAACATTGGGCCAATAGAAGCGCAGCGCTGAGAGGAAAGAGCACTGTCAGCTGTCGCGCTGACTAGGCAAGGAAGCAGGCCAGCTTGTGCGTGCGCCCGTCCAAGGCTTGCGCGTGTGGGAAAGAGTGCGCAATGGGCTTCGCACGGGTGATCATGGCGGGGATGCGAACGGCTGGAGGGAAATTAGACGGTTTGGGGGGCGGGATGGACACAGCTAGCGGGAAGATGACCGGCGACCGAGACAAGACCCAGTTGGGGTGCAACGAATTGCGCGGGCAGGAGAACCTGGTGTAACGATAACTTGCTCGAACCCGCACCAATTCGATGCACGCGACAGGACTGCCGTTGACAGCGACCATCAACCAACCCTTTCATGCGTTCTGTTTCCAGTTGCTGTAGTCAAATCCGCTGCTTCTGATCGAGAGGTCGCAGCGCTCACCTACACAGGATCTAACCACCGTCTCATCACTTGGTCGAAAAAACGTAATTTTGCAGCACAAGAAAGTTGTTGTGCTGCCGTCGCGATATTTCAAACGCTTGTCGATCACCGTCCTATGCTATTGTGGACGGTGAATTTTAAACGTTTAATTGTATACCACGAAAAAATGGCAGCGTCAACGTTGGGCGCTCAGCTGACACCAAGGAGCACGATGAGCGCAGTTGGCTCGCCATGTCATGGCGCTTCCCCTCCCCGTCCGCCAACACTCGTGGCTGCCGCATTCTCAGCCGCACCACACTGCGCGCGTACCGTAGGCCGTCCATCGCTCCCGGGCTCTCTCTTCCTCCGCCCCCGACTCTCCGCGCCTCGCCACCCTTGCCTCCGCCCATCCCGCCCCATCCGCGCACCTCCTCCCGCGGCTGCGCTCGACGGGCTGGGCGCGGTGTACGGGCAACTCGCGGACGCGCTGCTGCACGGGTGAGTGCCGCCCGCTGCCATCATCTTTCCATTAGCGCTTTATGCGGGTGGGGGGAGCTGATGAGTACGCCATCATTTTCCAGTGCTCGGCGGGTCGCGTGTCGCTTGGCGCGCAGCATCGGCATTGCGTTCACGTGGTGTTCGTGGCCTCACCGGCATTGCGGTCGCCACCACCCCACCCCCCCCCCCCCCCCTGCGCTGTGCCCACATCCTCGTGCGTCGCAGGGTGCCGCTGGGCATGGACGTGACTATAGCGAGCGTGCATCACGAGGTGGCGCAGCTCGCGGCGTCCGCCGGCATTCCACTGGACGACCCCGTGAGTGCCCTCGCGCCCCCCCACCTCTCCTCCTTCCGTCCCCTTCATCCGCAATCCGCGCGTCGTTGCGCCTCTTGCTTGCGCACTAACGTGCTGAGGTGGGTGCGCGTGGGCGGTGGTGCGCGTGGCAGGTGGCGTTGCGCGAGTGGATCGCGTCCGTGGCGCTGCTGCTGGCGTACGCGTCCGCGCCGCCCTCCGGCCCCATGGGCCTCCTCGACTTCCTCGTCGCGCCCCTCCACACCGTCACCTTCAGGTACAGTCACACCGTCACCTTCAGGTACAGTCACACCACACCGTCACATTCAGGTACACAGAGGCGAGCCCGCAAGAGAGGCAAGCGCGCACAGAGAGGCGAGCGCGCACAGAGAGGCGAGCGCGCACAGAGAGGCGAGCGCGCACAGAGAGGCGAGCGCGCACAGAGAGGCGAGCGCGCACAGAGAGGCGGGCACGCACAGAGAGGCGAGCGCGCACAGAGAGGCGAGCGCGCACAGAGAGGCGAGCGCGCACAGAGAGGCGGGCACGCACAGAGAGGCGAGCGCGCCGCAATCCACGCCGCACTGCCGCCTCCCTTGACTCCCCAAACGCCCCTCCCCATGGCGTGTTCCCACCCCCAGGCGATTCTCCCCCTCGGAGGTGAAGGTGGGGCGACAGCTGGGGCACGGCAACTTCGGCGTGGTCTACGAGGCCACCGTCGCCGGGCCGCGCGGGCAGCCGCAGCGCGTGGTGGTGAAGCGCAAGGCGGCGGGCGCGGGCGCGGACGAGATGCAAGACGTGGAGCTGTTCATGAACCACCGGCTGCAGGTGAGCTGTTCATGAACCACCGGCTGCAGGTGAGCTGTTCATGAACCACCGGCTGCAGGTGAGCTGTTCATGAACCACCGGCTGCAGGTGAGCTGTTCATGAACCACCGGCTGCAGGTGAGCTGTTCATGAACCACCGGCTGCAGGTGAGCTGTTCATGAACCACCGGCTGCAGGTGCGGTGATGAAGCCCCAGATAGCAACCATGCCTTCATGTGGCAGCGAATAAGTTGCAGCACCGCGTATAGATACTGCCCGCTGATGTGTTCGTGTGAACGGTTATCTGGTTACTCAATCCCATTCGAGTGTCTGTGTTCGCGTGATTGCAAGCTTGTGCGTGCATGGTTGCATGGTTGGATGGGTGCATGGTTGGATGGGTGCATGGTTGGATGGGTGCATGCGTGCATGGGTGCATGGGTGCGTGGGTGCATGGGTGCGTGGGTGCATGGGTGCGTGGGTGCATGGGTGCATGGATGCGTGTGTGCATGCATGCATGCAGCGTACGGTGCCAGGAGTGGCGGCCAAGTTCCTGGGGACGATGGAGGTGCAGCCGGGGAACAAGCTGCAGGAGGTGAGTCATCACGCGCTCACCACCGCATGCCACCTATTCGCACTCTCTCCCGCACCTCTCGTGTCGCGTTGTGCATGTGTGGGCGCTTCTCTGCATGTGCCAAGAGTGGCCTATTTACTGCCTCTGGCCCCGCTGCCCTTCTCCCTGCCCTGTGTGGTGCATGGCGTGTGGTGCATGGCACGGGGCATGGGGCGGGCGGGCAGGGCGTGTGGCTGGTGTGGCAGCACCAGGGCGACAGCACGCTGGACCGCCACCTCAAGGACCGCCAGTACCCCGCACCGCTGGCCGCCATGCTGCTGGGCGTGCAGGGGGACGCGGGGGGGGTGGTCGGAGGAGCAGCGCATGTGGGTGGAGTGGCAGGTGGCGCAGACCGTCATGCGCCAGATCCTCTCCAACCTCCGCGCCCTGCACCACGCAGGTCCGCCCCGTGCCCCTTCCGTCCCCCGAAGCCCCCCTCTTCCATGTTCTCTTGCTTGTCGCCGTGCTGCTCCCTCCATCTTCTCCATGCACACGCATGCACCCCATTCACCGTGTACTATGTGCTGTGTGCCATGTGCCACGTGCCATGTGCGCGGTGCACGGGGTGTGTGGAATGGGCATGGGGGGCGCACAGGAGTGGTGCACTGCACAGGGACGTGAAGCCGGCCAACCTGGTGGTGCACCCCATTCACCGTGTGTTATGTGCCATGTGCCCTGTGCCATGTGCCCTGTGCCATGTGCCCTGTGCCATGTATGCTGTGCGGCATGGGGGGCGCACAGGAGTGGTGCACCGGGACGTGAAGCCGGCCAACCTGGTGGTGGACGAGGGCGAGCGCCACCTCTGCCTCATCGACCTCGGCGCCTGCGTTGACCTGCGCTCCGGCCGCAACTATGTACGTCCCTCACTGTGTGGCCAGCGACTACATACGTCCCTGCGTGCGTGTGCTATCTTGTGTGTGCACCGTACTTATTTGTCCCCATTCATGCAGCAGCGGCACTCTATTCACCCGTGCCGTCCGCATGCTGCCCTCCCCCCCCCCCGCAGGTGCCCAGTGAGACGGTGATGGATCCCAAGTACGCCGCCCCCGAGCGCTTCGTCATGCCGCCCGCCACCACGCCGCACCTGCCGCCCGACCCGCTGGCATCGCTGCTGTCGCCGTTCATCTGGGTGGCCAACTCCCCCGACCGCTTTGACGTCTTCTCCGCTGTACGCCCTTCCCCCTGCTGCCCTTGCTGGACGTCCTGCCCCTGCAACCTCACCTTCTCTTCCCACTGCCAGTATGATTGATTCCTCATTCCAATTACCCCTTGCAATGCCTAACTTGCTCTATTTCGTCCTTCCTTCCTCACCATGCTCACAGGGCGTGGTGCTGATGCAGCTCTCCCTCAAGTCGCTGCGCCATGAAGCCAACCTGGTCAGTGCACCCGCCCACCCTGCCCACCCGCCCATGCCTCCCACCGCCTCATGATCCCATGCCACACCATACGCTGCCATGCCCTGTTTTCTGAAGCTATGCGGGTCTGTGCTGTGTGCCCAACGCCTGCGTCCACTGTGCTGTTATGTGCCTCTGTGCGTGGGTGACGTGCTGGGCCGTGCATGCGGGGGTGGGATGGGACCACCAGGAGGGGTTCAACAACGAGTTGAAGCGGTGCGACTACGATCTGAGCAGGTGGCGGAAGAAGTTCCGCCCCGCCAGCGCTGACATGGCCGTGCTCGACGCCCATGGTATGCTCCATGCACGCCTCACCCGTGTGTGTGCACATCATGGCACAGCATGCCACTGCGCTGAGACGAATCTGCCGTGGGTTTCGATGACCGTCTCAAGTGCCCATCCTCTCTTACTCTATCCCCCTCCCTGGACCTTCGGCCTTGCGCCCCCCTGCCCCCGCATCTGCTTGTGTGTGTGTGGTGTGGCAGGCGGAGCGGCGTTTGACTTGGCAAAGCAGCTGCTGCAGAAGCGACCCAACCACGACCACGCCGTGTGGCCCAGCGGTGCGTTGTGCCTCAACCACACTGCCTGTGTTTGTGTTTGTGTGGAGAGTGGCATGGAGCATTGAGTGCGTGTTGAAGTGCCATCAGTGAACCTTCGCCAGCTCCCACAAGATGCTCTTGTATCACACTAGAGTATACTTTCATTGCGAGCTAAAACGCATGTGCCACTCGCCCTCTAACTTCCCTCTCGCCCTCCGCTGCCTCTCCCCTCCCCCCCTCCCCCCTCGCCAGTGTTTGGCATGGGGCGGCCATCAGCAGGCCGCGCCCTGCGCCACCGCTTCTTCTCCCTGCACTCCCCTCAACCCTTCCGCCTCCCCCGCTCCCCCCCCTCCGCCACGCCCGCGTCCGCCCCCGCCACCGCTGCCCCTGCTGCTGCTGCGCCCGCCACTGCCCCCTCTGCTGCTGCCAGGCGCAGCATGGCGGCCCCCCCCTGCTGCCCCCACTGCTGGTGGCGCTGCTGCTGGGCGCGCGGGCAAGGGGGAGAGGGCGGAGAGGGCGGAGCGGGGGGAGCATGGGGAGAAGGGGGAGAAGGTGCAGGTTGGGGAGGATGCGCGGGGGAGACACAAGGACGTGGGACGGAAGAAAGGCCTGGGTGCTGTGGAGGTGGCGGCAGGAGGTGCCAAGGCAGGCGAGAGGAGTGACGGCGTGAGAGGGCGAGGGGAGGCAGGCCACGCAAGAGGGGATGTGCGAGGAGGGAAGGAGGCAGCGGCACAGGGAGGAGGTGCGAAGGAGGGCAGTGAGGTGGGGAAGGGGTTGCTGGTGCATGCGCTCAAGGCCGTGGTGCCGCCTCCCACCGCCCACCACCCCCAGCCCCCCCTGCACGCCCCCACTGCTGGCGGGGCCAAGGCAAGGCGGGCAGCACCGGGTGACAAGTCGGGGCAGGTTGCAGGCAGGGGGGACGCGGAGAGCGCAGAGGGGGAGAGCGGCAGGGGCAGGGGAGCAGGCGTGAGGGCGAGGGGGGAACGCGGGAGGGCGGGGAGCAGGCCAGTGGATGTGGCGGGGGCGGTGAAGCGCGGGCACGTGGCGACAGCGTACGTGCTGGGGTCGCTGGTGGCCGGGCTCGCCCGGTCGCTGGATGACGACAAGAGCCGCGGCGGGGGTGAAGGGGATGCAGGCATGAGGCGTGGTGTGGTGGGCAGCGAGGCGGAGGCGGGTGAGGGTAAGGAGGCCACGGGAGGAGGTGGGAAGGATGAGAGAGATGGGGAAAAAAGGGAGGTAGAGGGCAGGAAGGATGGGATGGAGAACGAAGCTGGGCGTGTGGTGGGGGGTGGTGCAGAGAGGTCAGGGGTGCAGGCGGGAGGCGATGGAGCGAGGGTGGAGATGGGACAGGGGAAGGCAGTCGAGGCGGGGGGCAGGAGGCGGGAGGGGGGGAGTGAGGGGGGCGTGGGAGTGAGTGTGGCTGTGGGCATGGCGGAGGTGGGGGTGGCAGCAGCGGGTGCGACAGCGACGGCAGTGATGGCAATAGCGTCCTCCGTGTGGCGCGACATGGCCACCCCCTCGCCCGCCCCTCCCGCCCCCACTGCCCGCAGCAGCCCTGTGACAGCAGTGGTGGAGGCCAGTGAGCAGGGCAGTGGGAGGAAGGGGGGGGGGAAGGAGAGGAAGGAGCAGGAGAGGGTGTTGCAAGAGGCAGTGGAAGCAGCAGCGGAGGAGCGGGAACGGATTCTGAGGGGGGTTGTGGGGAGTGAGGGCGGCAGGCAGCAAGAGGGGTCGCCTGTGGAGTTGCATGCAGTGGTAGGAGGTGGCGAGGGAGGGGCGTATGTGGGGGGGGTGGAAGTGGTGGCGCGGGAGGGGCGTATGAGGCGGCAGGTGGAGCGGCAGGTGATAGCAGAGGAGCTGCTGACGTCAGTGGGCGAGCTGGGGGTGCAGCTGGGGTCACTGGAGGAGTCGCTGCAGGCGGGCCGGCATGTGGCAGCAGAGCAGCAGCAACTGCTCACCCGGGTCAGTGCTGTGAGAGCCACGCTTGCCAAGACCAGGAACTGATCACCAACCTGTCAGGGATGCTGTACAACTTGTGGCTTATCACAGCTTGTCTCGCCCTGTTTGTCTTCCCCTTCTCATCTTTCAAGTGCAGATGGAAAAGCTTCTTGTGACTCCAACCCATAAGCATGCAGCCTCTCCCACTGTGAACACCACTGGTTTGCCTTCAGTCCACAACGGCATGCCATTGCTACAAGACGCGTGCCAATATGACAGGACTGAAAAATAGGGCAGACCGGATATTTGCCTGCACAAGCTACCTCTTTGTAGAACTAAGTTAGTGAATCATAGGATTTGAAACTGGACCACCTCAAATGACCCTCAAACTGGTTCTAGAGCAAGCTGAGAAACTACTACCTATTAAACCTACGAGCAATGGAAAGAGGGAGAATGGGCAGGGTGATGGAAAACGCAACAATGGGGCGGGGTGATGGAAAGAGGGAGAATGGGGCGGAGTGATGGAAAATAGGAGAATGGGGCGGGGTGATGGAAGGACGGAGAATGGAGCGGGGTGATGGAAGGAGGGAGAATAGGGTGGGGTGATGGAAGGAGGGAGAATGGGGCGGGGTGAGTGCAAAATTGCAAGAACAAGTGTCTAGCGAGTGCAAAATTGCAAGAACAAGTGCCTAGCTAGTGCAAAATTGCAAGAAAAAGTGTCTAGCGAGTGCAAAATTGCAAGAACAAGGGCCTAGCGACTGCTAAATTGCAAGAACAAGTATCTAGTGAATGCAAAATTTCAAGAACAAGTGTCTAGCGAGTGCAAAACTCCAAGAACAAGTGTCTAGCGAGTGCAAAATTGCAAGAACAAGTGTCTAGCGAGTGCAAAATTGCAAGAACAAGTGCCTAGGTAGTGCAAAATTGCAAGAAAAAGTGTCTAGCGAGTGCAAAATTGCAAGAACAAGGGCCTAGCGACTGCTAAATTGCAAGAACAAGTATCTAGTGAGTGCAAACTTTCAAGAACAAGTGTCTAGCGAGTGCAAAACTCCAAGAACAAGTCTCTAGCGAGTGCAAAATTGCAAGAACAAGTGTCTAGCGAGTGCAAAATTGCAAGAACAAGTGCCTAGGTAGTGCAAAATTGCAAGAAAAAGTGTCTAGCGAGTGCAAAATTACAAGAACAAGGGCCTAGCCACTGCAAAATTGCAAGAACAAGTATCTAGTGAGTGCAAAATTTCAAGAACAAGTGTCTAGCGAGTGCAAAACTCCAAGAACAAGTGTCTAGCGAGTGCAAAATTGCAAGAACAAGAGTCCAGTGAGTGCAAAATTGCAAGAACAAGTGTCTAGCGAGTGCAAAATTGCAAGAACAAGTGTCAAGCGAGTGCAAAATTGCAAGAATAAGTGTCTAGCGAGTGCAAAATTGCAAGAACAAGGGCCTAGTGAGTGCAAAAATTGCAACAACAAGGGTCTAGCGAGTGCTAAATTGCAGGAACAAGTGTCTAGCGAGTACACAATTGCAAGAACAAGGGTGTAGCGAGTGCTAAATTGCAAGAACATGTGCCTAGCGAGTGCAAAACTGCAAGAAATAGTGTATAGCGAGTGCAAAATTGCAAGAACAAGTATCTAGCGAGTGCAAAATTGCAAGAACAAAGGCCTTGAGAGTGCAAAATTGCAAGAACAAGGGCCTAGTGAGAGCAAAATTGCAAGAACAAGGGCCTAGCGAGTGAAAAATTGCAAGAACAAGTGTCTAGCGAGTGCAAAATTGCAAGAACAAGGGCCTAGCGAGTGCAAAATTGCAAGAACAAGGGCCTATTGAGTGCAAAAGAACAAGAACAAGTGTCTAGCGAGTGGAAAATTGCAAGAACAAGTGTTTAGCGAGTGCAAAATTGCAACAACAAGGGCCTGGTGAGTGCAAAATTTGAAGAACAAGGGCCTAGCGAGTGCAAAATTGCAAGATCAAGGGCCTAGTGAGTGCAAAAATGCAAGAAATAGGGCCCAACGTGCGCAAAATTGCAAGAACAAAGGCCTAGCGTGTGCAAAATTGCGAGGACAAGGGCCTAGCATGCGCAAAATTGCCAGAACAAGGGCCTAGCGTGTGCAAAATTGCCAGAACAAGGGCCTAGCGAGTGCAAAACTGCAATAACAAGGGCGTATCGTTTGCAAAATTGCAAGAACAAGAGCCTAGTGTGTGCAAAATTGCCAGAACAAGGGCCTAGCGTGTGCAAAATTGCCAGAACAAGGGCCTAGCGAGTGCAAAACTGCAAGAACAAGGGCCTATCGTGTGCAAAATTGCAAGAACAAGGGCTTAGCGTGTGCAAAATTGCGAGAAGAAGGGCCTTGCGTGTGCAAAACTGCCAGAACAAGGGCCTCACGAGTGCAAAATTGCAAGAACAAGGGCCTATCGTGTGCAAAATTGCAAGAACAAGGGCCTAGCGTGTGCAAAATTGCAAGAATTAGGGCCTAGCGTATGCAAAATTGCAAGAACAAGGGCCTACCGTGTGCAAAATTGCTAGAACAAGGGCCTAGCGTGTGCAAAATTGCAAGAACAAGGGCCTAGCGTGAGCAAAATTGCAAGAGCAAGGGCCTAGCATGTGCAAAATTGCAAGAACAAGGGCCTAGCGTGTGCAAAATTGCCAGAACAAGGGCCTAGCGTGTGCAAAATTGCAGGAATAAGGGCCTAGCATGTGCAAAATTGCAAGAACAAGTGTTTAGCGAGTGCAAAATTGCAAGAACAAGTGTCAAGCGAGTGCAAAATTGCAAGAATAAGTGTCTAGCGAGTGCAAAATTGCAAGAACAAGGCCTAGTGAGTGCAAAAAGTGCAAGAACAAGGGTCTAGCGAGTGCTAAATTGCAAGAACAAGTGTCTAGCGAGTGCACAATTGCAAGAACAAGGGTGTAGCGAGTGCTAAATTGCAAGAACAAGTGCCTAGCGAGTGCAAAACTGCAAGAAAGAGTGTATAGCGAGTGCAAAATTGCAAGAACAAGTGTCTAGCAAGTGCAAAATTGCAAGAACAAAGGCCTTGAGAGTGCAAAATTGCAAGAATAAGGGCCTAGTGAGAGCAAAATTGCAAGAACAAGGGCCTAGCGAGTGAAAAATTGCAAGAACAAGTGTCTAGCGAGTGCAAAATTGCAAGAACAAGGGCCTAGCGAGTTCAAAATTGCAAGAACAATGGCCTATTGAGTGCAAAAGAGTAAGAACAAGTGTCTAGCAAGTGGAAAATTGCAAGAACAAGTGTTTAGCGAGTGCAAAATTGCAAGAACAAGGGCCTGGTGAGTGCAAAATTTCAAGAACAAGGGCCTAGCGAGTGCAAAATTGCAAGATCAAGGGCCTAGTGAGTGCAAAATTGCAAAAAAAAGGGCCCAGCGTGCGCAAAATTGCAAGAACAAGGGCCTAGCGTGTGCAAAATTGCAAGAACAAGGGCCCTGCATGTGCTAAATTACAAGAACAAGGGCCTAGCATGTGCAAAATTGCCAGAACAAGGGCCTAGCGTGTGCAAAATTGCCAGAAGAAGGGCCTAGCGAGTGCAAAACTGCAAGAACAAGGGCCTAACGTGTGCAAAATTGCAAGAACAAGAGGCTAGTGTGTGCAAAATTTCCAGAACAAGGGCCTAGCGTGTGCAATATTGCCAGAACAAGGGCCTAGCGAGTGCAAAACTGCAAGAACCAGGCCCTATCGTGTGCAAAATTGCAAGAACAAGGGCTTAGCGTGTGCAAAATTGCCAGAAGAAGGGCCTAGCGTGTGCAAAACAGCCAGAACAAGGGCCTCGCGAGTGCAAAATTGCAAGAACAAGGGCCTAGCATGTGCAAAATTGCAAAAACAAGGGCCTAGCGTGTGCGAAATTGCAAGAACAAGGGCCTAGCGTGTGCAAAATTGCAAGAACAAGGGCCTAGCGTATGCAAAATTGCTAAAACAAGGGCCTAGCGTTTGCAAAATCGCAAGAACAAGGGCCTAGCATGTGCAAAATTGCAAGAACAAGGGCCTAGCGTGTGCAAAATTGCCAGATTAAGGGCCTAGCGTGTGCAAAAATGCCAGAACAAGGGCCTAGCGAGTGCAAAATTGCAATAACAAGGGCCTAGCGTGTGCAAAATTGCAAGAAAAAGGGCCTAGCGTATGCAAAATTGTAAGAACAAGGGCCTAGCGTGCGTAAATATGCAAGAACAAGGGCCTAGTGTGTGCAAAATTGCAAGAACAAGGGCCTGGCGCGTGCAAAATTGCAAGAACAAGGGCCTAACGTGTGCGAAATTGCAAGAACAAAGGCCTAGCGTGTGCAAAATAGCGAGAACAAGGGCCTAGCGTGTGCAAAATTTCAAGAACAAGGGCCTAGCGCGTGCAAAATTTCAAGAACAAGGGCCCTAGCGTGTGCAGAATTTCAAGAACAAGGGCCTAGCATGTGCAGAATTTCAAGAACAAGGCCTAGCGTGTGCAGAATAGCAAGAATAAGGTCCTAGGGTGTGCATAATTTCAAGAACAAGGGGCTAGCGTATGCAAAATTGCAAGAACAAGGGCCTAGCGTGTGCAAAATTGCAAGAACACGGGCCTAGCATGAGCAAAATTGGAAGAACAAAGGCCTAGCGTGTGCAAAATTGCAAGAATTAGGGCCTAGCGTATGCAAAATTGCAAGAACAAGGGCCTAGCGTGTGCAAAATTGCTAGAACAAGGGCCTAGCGTGTGCAAAATTGCAAGAATTAGGGCCTAGCGTATGCAAAATTGCAAGGACAAGGGCCTAGCGTGTGCAAAATTGCAAGAACAAGGGCCTAGCGTGTGCAAAATTGCAAGAATAAGGGCCTAGCGTGAGCAAAATTGCAAGAACAAGGGCCTAGCGTGTGCAAAATTGCAAGAACAAGGGCCTAGCATGTGCAAAATTGCAAGAACAAGGGCCTAGCGTGAGCAAAATTGCAAGAACAAGGGCCTAGCGTGTGCAAAATTGCAAGAACTAGGGCCTAGCGTATGCAAAATTGCAAGAACAAGGGCCTACCGTGTGCAAAATTGCTAGAACAAGGGCCTAGCGTGTGCAAAATTGCAAGAACAAGGGCCTAGAGCATGCAAAATTGCAAGAACAAGGGCCTAGCATGTGCAAAATTGCAAGTACAAGGGCCTAGCGTGTGCAAAATTGCCAGAACTGTTGAGTGATGCTACCATTCGCATTCACGTCTGTCTGCCTCCCATCATATGTTCGTGCGTTGCATGCGTGTTGTGAGTGTGTGCAAGAATTTGTGTTTTGTGCGGTTTGGTTTTTCTGAGTGTGTGTGTGAATGTTTTTTGGCTTGAGCAGATATCTGAAGTGACTCCTCTGCTCAAGAGCTTTCCGAGGAACCAAGTATCGCTTCAATCGGAGCACGAACAAGAAAGTTACGAACGTTGGAGTTCGTATGCTTTTGATATTTGGTTGTGGTGACTATGGGAAGTTGTGGGGTTGACTCAATATGGGGTACAGACTTTTGAGGGTTGGGAAATTTGTCTTTTCTACTGTAGTTGCTGCCAAATGGTTGGGAGAAACCAAACCAGGCTGGCAAGTGTGGCCAAGTTGGGTTGAGGTGGATTGTGGAGGTTGGGATAGTGACAAAGGTCAAAGTTCGGTTGCCTATGGGGAAGGGAATTGTATGGCATGGGGTTTCCTTGGTTGGGGACTCTCTTGGGACCTTCCCTCTCGTCCTCCTCATCCCTTCTACCTGGTTTAGTGCTACTCCAATTCTCTTGTGTGAACTTGTGTGAACTTTGTGATTGAGTTAAGATTTTATGGCAGCATACCCCCTAGTGCGCCGAAATTGATAGCTCAAGAAATACTTCATCTTTTCGCATGATTCAACTTGGGAATCGTAGCCACGGAGTAGAGCTACAACATATTCGAGTTTAATGAAGTTTTGACGGTGAACTTTTCGTCGACAGCGTTTCTTGTGAACTCGACTTTTCTGTTCAGAAACTAGGCCCAACGATGTTGAGATATTTTGGCTACTAATCTTCATAGACTCCGTCCTCAGTCTCTAACACGAAATTGCAAGAACAAGGGCCTAGCGTGTGCTAAATTGCAAGAACAAGGGCCTAGGGTGTGCAAAATTGCAAGAACAAGGGCCTAGCGTGTGCAAAATTGCAAGAACAAGGGCGTAGCGTGTGCAAAATTGCAAGAATAAGGGCGTAGCGTGTGCAAAATTGCAAGAACAAGGGCCTAGCGTGTGCAAAATTGCAAGAACAAGGGCCTAGCGTATGCGAAATTGCAAGAACAAGGGCCTAGCGTGTGCAAAATTGCAAGAACAAGGGCCTAGCGTGTGCAAAATTGCAAGAACAAGGGCCTAGCATGTGCAAAATTGCAAGAACAAGTGTCTAGCGAGTGCAAAATTGCAAGAACAAGTGTCAAGCGAGTGCAAAATTGCAAGAATAAGTGTCTAGCGAGTGCAAAATTGCAAGAACAAGGGCCTAGTGAGTGCAAAAATTGCAAGAACAAGGGTCTAGCGAGTGCTAAATTGCAAGAACAAGTGTCTAGCAAGTGCACAATTGCAAGAACAAGGGTTGTAGCGAGTGCTAAATTGCAAGAACAAGTGCCTAGCGAGTGCAAAACTGCAATAAAGAGTGTATAGCGAGTGCAAAATTGCAAGAATAAGTATCTAGCGAGTGCAAAATTGCAAGAACAAAGGCCTTGAGAGTGCAAAATTGCAAGAACAAGGGCCTAGTGAGAGCAAAATTGCAAGAACAAGGGCCTAGCGAGTGAAAAATTGCAAGAACAAGTGTCTAGCAAGTGCACAATTGCAAGAACAAGGGCCTAGCGAGTGAAAAATTGCAAGAACAAGAGCCTATTGAGTGCAAAAGAGTAAGAACAAGTGTCTAGCGAGTGGAAAATTGCAAGAATAAGTGTTTAGCGAGTGCAAAATTGCAAGAACAAGGGCCTGGTGAGTGCAAAATTTCAAGAACTAGGGCCTAGCGAGTGCAAAATTGCAAGATCAAGGGCCTAGTGAGTGCAAAATTGCAAGAAAAAGGGCCCAGCGTGCGCAAAATTGCAAGAACAAGGGCCTAGCGTGTGCAAAATTGCAAGAACAAGGGCTCAGCATGTGCTAAAATACAAGAACAAGGGCCTAGCGTGTGCAAAATTGCCAGAACAAGGGCCTAGCGTGTGCAAAATTGCCAAAACAAGGGCCTAGCGAGTGCAAAACTGCAAGAACAAGGGCCTAACGTGTGCAAAATTGCAAGAACAAGAGCCTAGTGTGTGCAAAATTTCCAGAACAAGGGCCTAGCGTGTGCAAAATTGCCAGAACAAGGGCCTAGCGAGTGCAAAACTGCAAGAACCAGGGCCTATCGTGAACAAGGGCAAAATTTCAAGAACAAGTGCCTAGCGTGTGCGAAATTCCAAGAACAAGGGCCTAGCGTGTGCGAAATTGCAAGAACAAGGGCA
This sequence comes from Closterium sp. NIES-65, assembly GCA_948144175.1. Classification (NCBI taxonomy): domain Eukaryota; kingdom Viridiplantae; phylum Streptophyta; class Zygnematophyceae; order Desmidiales; family Closteriaceae; genus Closterium; species Closterium sp. NIES-65. The sequence continues at coordinate 29,763 of CANXME010001334.1, forward strand.
TAGGGTGTGCAAAATTGCAAGAACAAGGGCCTAGCGTGTGCAAAATTGCAAGAACAAGGGCCTAGGGTGTGCAAAATTGCAAGAACAAGGGCCTAGCGTGTACAAAATTGCAAGAACAAGGGCCTAGCGTGTGCGAAATTGCAAGAACAAGGGCCTAGCACGTGCAAAATTGCAAGAACAAGGGCCTACCGTGTGCAAAATTGTAAGAACAAGTGCCTAGCGTGTGTGAAATTGCAAG
>CANXME010001335.1:0-39238 GCA_948144175.1 Closterium sp. NIES-65
GGGCTGAAGCTGATTGGTGCAGCGGTCTCTCACAAGTGTGAAACTTGCATGCTAAGCAAGTTTACACGTTTCCCCTTTCATGCAACCGAGGGTGGCGGCAAGAAGCTCTTAGAGCTCGTGCACATGGATGTGGTGGGGCCGCTACCGGTGATAGGGGAACGGGGTGAGAAGTATTTTCTCACAATTGTTGATGATTGGAGCCGAGTGACTTGGACTTATCCAATCAAGAAGAAGGACCACGTGCCGTCCATCATACGTGACGATTGGCTGCCGTTGGTGGAGAAGCAGTCCGGGCACAAGGTGATGCGGATTAGGACTGACCGGGGTGGGGAGTTCCTTGGGGAGGAGCTGACTGCATGGCTGAAGAAGCAGGGCATCATCCGCGAGCTCACCACCTCATACACACCGCAGTCCAACGGCGTAGCTGAAAGGGCCAACCGCACGGTCTTGGAGACAGCACGTGCACTCCTCATTGAGTCGGGGTTGGGGAACTCCAAGTGGCCACATGCTGTGCGCCACGCCACGGTGGTGAAGAACCGGGTGTTCACCAACGTTGGTGGTGAGTCATGGGTCCCCATGGAGAGGTGGCTTGGGAGGAAGCCGCCCATTGACATGCTGCGTGTGTTTGGTTGCATGGCAATGGCTCACATTCCCAAAGCACACCGTAGTAAGTTGGGTGCAACGGCTGTTTGGTGTGTGCACTTGGGGTTGGCAGCGGAAAGCAAGGGGTGGCTGCTATGGGAGCCGAGCAAAGGAGTGGTGTTTGACAGCAGGGATGTCAAATTCATGGAGGACATCACCTATGGGAGCTGGTCCAAGCAGCCAAAGGAGAAAATCATGCAGCAGCTGGAGCAAGCAACGATGGGGTTTGATGCGGAGGAGTGGGTAGAGGAGGAAGGTGCAACGGCACTCGAAGAGGAGGGTGCAGCAGAGCTTCCTGTGGTCAAGGATGTGGAACCAATGGTTGCACCTGAACCACCCCACCCTATAACACGTGTGATTCCCCCCACTCTTCCCCCAAGAAGGACCCAAATCAAATCCCTCCCACAGGTCGCGCTCTTTCACCCATGATTGCAAGCCAAATGCGAGCAGCCGCATTGAAGCTGAGGAATTACGGAGGAGCAAGGGGAGAGCAGCAGCAACATGACGCATTGCTGGTGCTTCAAAGTAGCTGTGACTCTGATAAGGAAGAGGAGGAGGAAGTCTATTGCTTCATGGCACCCGCACCAACTCAACCGCTGAACATGGAAGAAGCGCTCAAAGGACCGGATAGGGACAAGTGGTTGGCGTCAATGGATGCTGAATACAAAAGCCAAATGGAAAATGGGACATGGGAGCTGGTGCCACTGCCTGAGGGGAAGAAAGCCATAAGCTGTGGCTGGATTCCAAGGATTAAAACTGACAACAAAGGAGCCGTGTCGGTCTACAAGAGCAGGCTGGTGGCAAGGGGTTACCAACAGAAAGAACGGGAGGACTTCAAGGAGACCTTTGCTGCAACTCCTAAGTCACCAACATTGTGTGTTCTCCTCGCAGGTGCAGCTGTGTGTGGGTGGGTGATAGTGCAGATGGACATCACCACAGCTTTCCTCTATGGGCTGATCGATGTGGAGGTGTTCATGTCACAGCCGCCAGGTTATGAAGACGGCACCGGGCGTGTGTGCAAGCTGAAGAAGGCCATCTACGGCCTCAAACAAGCACCACGCTGCTGGTACAAGAAGCTGTCATCTGTTCTAGAGGAGATAGGGTTCAGGGCAAGTGCATGTGACGAGGGCCTTTTCCTCATGGGGGAGAAAGAAAGCCTCGTCATGTTCCTGGTATACGTGGACGACATCCTCTTGTTTGGGAGCAGCAAGCAGGAGGTGATGAAGGTGCAGCAGAAGCTGATGCAAAACTTCAAGTGCAAGACTCTGGGGGAGGCGAACTACTACCTTGGGATGCACATCGAGAGGGATGTCAGCAATGGATGGGTGAAGCTGCACCAGGAGAAGTATATCAACGACATGGGGAGCAAGTATGAGATTGAGGTCGGAAGGAAAATTGTCACACCACTTCCATCCGAGTTCAAACTCGTCAAGGCTGGTGAGAATGAAGGGGTGGATCAGAGGGAGCAGGCTCGTTTTCAGTCAATGGTGGGGAGTTTGCTTTATGCAGCCGTACACACAAGGCCGGATGTCTCGTTTGCTGTGGGGCAGCTGGCTAGGGTGGTACAAAATCCCACCGAGGAGCAGGTGGATGCAGCTGAGCGCATCATCAAGTATTTGAACTCCTATCCCACTATTGGAGTTCAATACTCGGCCGTGGCTCAAAAGAAGCAGAAAGGAGCAGAGGTTCTCAACGAGAAGGGGGAGCTTCTTGGGGACAGGGAGCTGTTTCTCACGGGGTTTGCTGATGCAACTTGGGCATCGGAAAAGGAGGACATGTCGTCAGTGGGAGGATATGTGTGCGTCATTGGTGGTGGGCCCGTGAGCTGGAGGTCAAAGAAACAGGTGGAAACGGCGGGTTCATCAGCTGAAGCAGAGTACATGTCAATGTACCATGCAGCCAAGGAGCTGATTTGGCTAAGGAAGCTGCTGGAGGAGATAGGGCATGAGCAGAAGACTGCCACACCGCTGTTTTGTGACAACTCCAGTGCCATAGCAATGTCCAAGAACGCTGTGCTGCATGGGCTCACCAAGCACATGCAGATCAAATGGCATTGGCTGCGGAAGGAGGTGCAGAGGGGATCAATCCAGCCCCTCTATGTGAAAACGCAGCAGCAGCCGGCAGATTTCCTCACGAAGCGGCTTGCTGAAGAACCCCACTGGCGCTGTGCTAAGTTGTGCGGTATGAGCCTTAACTAGGCTCGCGCAAAGGAAGTGCAAGCAGGCGACTGCTTGAGGGGGAGTTTGTTGGGTGCAAAATACTATTTTTGCACTGCAACCAGCCGCCTGCGTGATGTTATGCATTTTGTGTCTGTTCTGTGTGCATTCGTTTTCGCATTTCGTTTCGTGTGTTGTTACTGTCGGATCATGTTCGGTCATGACGGATCATGACGAGTCATGTTCGTTCGCTCATGTCGGCTCATGTACGCTCATGTTTGTTTTCATCAACGAACATGTGCGCTCATGAAAGTTCTGTGCTTCATGAGTGTTCTGTGTTTCATGAATGGCGAGTTATTTTCATGAGAGCTGTTGTGAATGTCGAGTGTGTTTGAGTTAGGGGCTCGATTGTTTGACCAGCCCCGTTGACCATTTCGCGCTGGTCAATGAAAAAGTGCGCGAGGTCAGGACCCGCGCGTGGGGTCCTGACACGCGCGTGTGGTCGTGCAGGGCCCACGCGTGTGTCGCCACTGTTTCGATCGTGCACAGTGGGCACGATCGATACAGAACGGAGCGACATGATCGCTCCGTCACGCGCAGGACAACGCACGATCGCGTCAGCGATCGTCTTGTCCTGCACGACCGAGAAATATCTCGGTCGTGATGAGGGGCACGCGGGGCACGTGGGGCACGCGAGATTTTACGGTTGACTAACGGGATTTCGCGCTGACCAGGCGAGCAGGAAAATTCGCCAGAAAGTCGCGCTGCTTTGCGTCATTATTTCAACAGAGGTACAAAACGGTAAAGTCCGTTTGTAACTGAAGAAAACGGTAAACCCACACGAGTGTTCGTGATTTGTACACGAGCGATCATGAATGTTCACGAGGGGAGTCAGCAGGAGAATTTGGCAGCAGTGCAGTGGAAGACAGTTATTCTACAGAGGCAGATCAAGCCAAATTCTGAAGCAGTTTTACAACCGTTTTCCATGACAGCAAAGCGAAGACCTGGACGACAGTTAGACAACTGTTTTGTGCGTTCTCCTTTGTGCACCTAGGACCTCTCTTATATGTGTGCTTGTATTTGCTTCCATCAACAATGCTTTCATGATTTTCAAGCTTACAATCTACTACTACGTATTGACGAGAGTAGATACACAACGAACTTCTGCCGAAACTCTGCTCTACCAGAACGCTCATTCTGCAAACTAAGTGTGGCATAACTACTCGCTTGTTTCACAAGTGATGTTAAGTGTTGCCTAGCTTATGTTTGTGGTTCTGAGTTAATCGCTTCCGCATAGTACTTAGACTTAACACCTTGTTCCTGCAATTTTGCACACGCTAGGCCCTTTGTTCTTGCAATTTTGCACACGCTAGGCCCTTGTTTTTTTTATTTTGCACACGCTAGGCCCTTGTTCTTTTTATTTTGCACACGCTAGGCCCTTGTTCTTGCTATTTTGCACACGCTATGCCCTTCTTCTTTTTATTTTGCACACGCTTGGCCCTTGTTATTGCAATTTTGCACATGCTAGAACCTTGTTCTTTTTATTTTGCACACGCTAGGTCCTTACTCCTGCTATTTCACGAACGCTAGGACCTGGTTCTTGATTTTTTGTACACGCTAGGCCCTTGCTCTTGCTATTTTGCACTCGCTAGGCCCTTGTTCTTGCAATTTTGCACACGCTAGGCCCTTGTTCTTACAATTTTGCACACGCTATGCCCTTGTTCTCTTTATTTTGCACACACTAGGCCCTTGTTCTTTTTATTTTGCACACGCTTGGCCCTTGTTCTTGCTATTTTGCAGACGCTATGCCCTTGTTATTTTTATTTTGCACACGCTAGGCCCTTGTTCTTGCAATTTTGCACATGCTAGACCCTTGTTCTTTTTATTTTGCACACGCTAGGCCCTTGTTCTTGTTATTTCCCGAACGCTAGGCCCTTGTTCTTGAATTTTTGCACATGCTAGGCCCTTGCTCTTGCTATTTTACACTCGCTAGGCCCTTGTTCTTGCAATTTTGCACACGCTAGGCCCTTGTTCTTGCAATTTTGCACACGCTAGGCCCTTGTTCTTTTTATTTTGCACACACTAGGCCCTTGTTCTTGCTATTTTGCACTCGCTATGCCCTTGTTCTTTTTATTTTGCACACGCTTGGCCCTTGCTCTTGCTATTTCGCGAACGCTAAGCCCTAGTTCTTTGTTTTTTGCACACGCTAGGCCCTTGCTTTTGCTATTTTGCACTCGCTAGGCCCTTGTTCATTTTATTTTGCACACGCTAGGCCCTTGTTCTTGCAATTTTGCACACGCTAGGCCCTTGTTCTTTTTATTTTTCACACGCTAGACCCTTGTTCTTTTTATTTTGCACACGCTATGCCCTTGTTCTTTTTATTTTGCACACGCTAGGCCCTTGTTCTTGCAATTTTGCACATGCTAGACCCTTGTTCTTTTTGTTTTGCACACGCTAGGCCCTTGTTCTCGCTATTTCGCGAACGCTAGGCCCTTGTTCTTGATTTTTTGCACACGCTAGGCCCTTGCTCTTGCTTTTTTGCTATTGCTAGGCCCTTTGTTCTTGCAATTTTGCACACGCTAGGCCCTTGTTCTTGCAATCTTGCACACGCTAGGCCCTTGTTCTTTTTATTTTGCACACGCTAGGCCCTTGTTCCTTTTATTTTGCACACGCTATGCCCTTGTTCTTTTTATTTTGCACACGCTATGCCCTTGTTCTTTTTATTTTGCACACGCTAGGCCCTTGTTCTTGCAATTTTGCACATGCTAGACCCTTGTTCTTTTTATTTTGCACACGCTAGGCCCTTGTTCTTGCTATTTCGCAAACTAGGCCCTTGTTCTTGATTTTTTGCACACGCTAGGCCCTTGGTTTTGCTATTTTGCACTCGCTAGGCCCTTGATCTTGCAATTTTGCACACGCTAGGCCCTTTGTTCTTGCAATTTTGCACACGCTAGGCCCTTGTTTTTTTTATTTTGCACACGCTAGGCCCTTGTTTTGTTTTTTTTGCACACGCAAGGCCCTTCTTCTTGCATTTTCGCGCACGCCAGGCCCTTTTTCTTGATTTTTTGCACACGCTAGGCCCTTGCTCTTGCTATTTTGCACTCGCTAGGCCCTTGTTCTTGCAATTTTGCACATGCTAGGACCTTGTTCTTTTTATTTTGCACACGCATGGCCCTTGTTCTTGCAATTTCGCACACGCTAGGCCCTTGTTCTTTTTATTTGCACACGCTAGGCACTTCTTTCTTTTTATTTTGCACACGCTACGCCCTTGTTCTTGCTATTTTGCACACGCTATGCTCTTATTCTTTTGATTTTGCACATGCTAGACCCTTGTTCTTTTTATTTTGCACACGCTAGGTCCTTGTTCTTGCTATTTCGCGAACGCTAGGCCCTTGTTCTTGATTTTTTGCACAAGCTAGGCCCTTGCTCTTGCTATTTTGCACTCGCTAGGCCCTTGTTCTTGCAATTTTGCACACGCTAGGCCCTTGTTCTTGCAATTTTGCACACGCTAGGCCTTTGTTCTTTTTATTTTGCACACGCTAGGCCCCTGTTCTTTTTATTTTGCACACGCTAGGTCCTTTTTCTTGCTATTTTGCACACCCTATGCCCTTGTTCTTTTTATTTTGCACACCCTAGGCCCTTGTTCTTGCAATTTTGCACATGCTAGACCCTTGTTCTTTTTATTTTGCACACGCTAGGCCCTTGTTCTTGCAATTTTGCACATGCTAGACCCTTATTCTTTTTATGTTGCACACGCTAGGCCCTTTATCTTGCTTTTTCGCGCACGCTAGGCCCTTGTTCTTGATTTTTTGCACCCGCTAGGCCCTTGCTCTTGCTATTTTGCACTCGCTAGGCCCTTGTTCTTGCAATTTTGCACACGCTAGGCCCTTGTTCTTGCAATTTTGCACACGCTAGGCCCTTGTTCCCTTTATTTTGCACACGCTAGGCCCTTGTTCCTTTTTATTTTGCACACGCTATGCCCTTGTTCTTTTAATTTTGCACACGCTAGGCCCTTGTTCTTACAATTTTGCACATGCTAGACCCTTGTTCCTTCTATTTTGCACACGCTAGGCCCTTGTTCTTGCTATTTCGCGAACGCTAGGCCCTTGTTCTTGATTTTTTTCACACGCTAGGCCCTTGCTCTTGCTATTTTGCACTCGCTAGGCCCTTGTTTTTGCAATTTTGCACACGCTAGGCCCTTGTTCTTGCATTTTTGCACACGCCAGGCCCTTGTTCTTTTTATTTTGCACACGCTAGGCCTTTCTTCTTTTTATTTTGCACACGCTAGGCCCTTGTTCTTGCTATTTTGCACACGCTATGCCCTTGTTCTTTTTTTTTTGCACATGCTAGGCCCTTGTTCTTGCAATTTTGCACATGCTAGACCCTTGTTCTTGCAACTTTGCAAACCCTAGTCCCTTGTTCTTGCAATTTTGTGAACGCTAGGCCCTTGTTCTTGATTTTTTGCACACGCTAGGCCCTTGCTCTTGCTATTTTGCACTCGCTAGGCCCTTGTTCTTGCAATTTTGCACATGCTAGGCCCTTGTTCTTGCAATTTTGCATACGCTAGGCCCTTGTTCTTTTTATTTTGCACACACTAGGCCCTTGTTCTTTTTATTTTGCACACGCTAGGCCCTTGTTCTTGCTATTTTGCACACGCTATGCCCTTGTTCTTTTTATTTTGCACACGCTAGGCCCTTGTTCTTGATGTTTTGCACACGCTAGGCCTTTGCTCTTGCTGTTTTGCACTCGCTAGGCCCTTGTTCTTGCAATTTTGCACACGCTAGGCCCTTGTTCTTGCAATTTTGCACACAGTAGGCTCTTGTTCTTTTGATTTTGCACACGCTAGGCCCTTGTTCTTTTTATTTTGCACACGCTAGGTCCTTGTTCTTGCTATTTTGCACACGCTATGCCCTTGTTCTTTTTATTTTGCACACGCTAGGCCCTTGTTCTTGCAATTTTGCACATGCTAGACCCTTGTTCTTTTTATTTTGCACAGGCTAGGCCCTTGTTCTTGCTATTTCGCGAACGCTAGGCCCTTGTTCTTGATTTTTTGCACACGCTAGGCCCTTGCTCTTGCTATTTTGCACTCGCTAGGCCCTTGTTCTTGCAATTTTGCACACGCTAGGCCCTTGTTCTTGCAATTTTGCACACGCTAGGCCCTTGTTCTTTTTATTTTGGACACGCTATGCCCTTGTTCTTTTTATTTTGCACACGCTAGGCCCTTGTTCTTGCTATTTTGCACACGCTATGCCCTTGTTCTTTTTATTTTGCACACGCTTGGCCCTTGCTCTTGCTATTTCGCGAACGCTAGGCCCTAGTTCTTTGTTTTTTGCACACGCTAGGCCCTTGCTCTTGCTATTCTGCACTCGCTAGGCCCTTGTTCATTTTATTTTGCACACCCTAGGCCCTTGTTCTTGCAATTTTGCACACGCTAGGCCCTTGTTCTTTTTATTTTTCACACGCTAGACCGTTGTTCTTTTTATTTTGCACACGCTATGCCCTTGTTCTTTTTATTTTGCAAACGCTAGGCCCTTGTTCTTGCAATTTTGCACATGCTAGACCCTTGTTCTTTTTATTTTGCTCACGCTAGGCCCTTGTTCTTGCTATTTCACGAACGCTAGGCCCTTGTTCTTGATTTTTTGCACACGCTAGGCCCTTGCTCTTGCTTTTTTGCTATTGCTAGGCCTTGTTCTTGCAATTTTGCATACGCTAGGCCCTTGTTCTTGCAATCTTGCACACGCTAGGCCCTTGTTCTTTTTATTTTGCACACGCTATGCCCTTGTTCTTTTTATTTTGCACACGCTAGGCCCTTGTTCTTGCTATTTTGCACTCGCTATGCCCTTGTTCTTTTTATTTTGCACATGCTAGACCTTCGTTCTTGATTTTTTGCACACGCTAGGCCTTTGCTCTTGCTATTTTGCACTCGCTAGGCCCTTGTACTTGCAATTTTGCACACGCTAGGCCTTTGTTCTTGCAATTTTGCACATGCTAGGCCCTTGTTCTTTTTATTTTGCACACGCTAGGCCCTTGTTCTTTTTATTTTGCACACGCTATGCCCTTGTTCTTTTTATTTTGCACACGCTATGCCCTTTTACACACGCTAGGCCCTTGTTCTTTACATTTTGCACATGCTAGACCTTCGTTCTTGATTTTTTGCACACGCTAGGCCTTTGCTCTTGCTATTTTGCACTCGCTAGGCCCTTGTTCTTGCAATTTTGCACACGCTTGGCCCTTGTTTTTGCAATTTTGTACAGGCTAGACCCTTGTTCTTTTTATTTTGCACACGCTAGGCCCTTGTTTTTTTTTATTTTGCACACGCTATGCCCTTGTTTTTTTTTTTTTTTTGCACACGCTAGGCCTTTGTTCTTTTTATTTTGCACATGCTAGACCCTTGTTCTTTTTATTTTGCACACGCTAGGTTCTGTTTCTTGCTATTTCACGAACGCTAGGCCCTTGTTCTTGATTTTTTGCACACGCTAGGCCCTTGCTCTTGCTATTTTGCACTCGCTAGGCCCTTGTTCTTGCAATTTTGCACACGCTAGGCCCTTGTTATTGCAATTTTGCACACGCTAGGCCCTTGTTCTTTTTATTTTGCACACGCTAGGCCCTTGTTATTTTTATTTGCACACGCTAGGCCCTTGTTCTTGCTATTTTGCACACGCTATGCCCTTGTTCTTTTTATTTTGCACACGCTAGGCCCTTGTTCTTGCAATTTTGCACATGCTAGACCCTTGTTCTTTTTATTTTGCACACGCTAGGCCCTTGTTTTTGCAATTTTGCACACGCTATGCCCTTGTTTTTGCAATTTTGCACACATTAGGCCCTTGTCCTTGCTATTTTGCAAACGCTAGGCCCTTGTTGTTGCTATTTCGCGAAAGCTAGGCCCTTGTTCTTGATTTTTTGCACACGCTAGGCCCTTGCTCTTTCTATTTTGCACTCGCTAGGCCTTTGTTCTTTTTATTTTGCACACGCTAGGCCCTTGTTCTTGCAGTTTTGCACATGCTAGGCCCTTGTTCTTTTTAGTTTGCACACGCTAGGCCCTTGTTCTTTTTATTTTGCACACGCTATGCCCTTGTTCCTTTTATTTTGCACACGCTATGCCCTTGTTCTTTTTATTTTGCACACGCTAGGCCCTTGTTCTTTACATTTTACACATGTTAGACCTTCGTTCTTCATTTTTTGCACACGCTAGGCCTTTGCTCTTGCTTTTTTGCACTCGCTAGGCCCTTGTTCTTGCAATTTTGTATACGCTAGGCCCTTGTTCTTTTTATTTTGCACACGCTAGGCCCTTGTATTTTTTATTTTGTACATGCTAGACCCTTGTTCTTTTTATTCTGCACACGCTAGGCCCTTGTTCTTGCTATTTTGCACACGCTATGCCCTTGTTCTTACAATTTTGCACACGCTAGGCTCTTGTTCTTTTTATTTTGCCCACGCTAGGCCCTTGTTCTTTTTATTTTGCACACGCTATGCCCTTGTTCTTTTTATTTTGCACACGTTATGCCCTTGTTCTTTTTATTTTGCACACGCTACGCCCTTGTTCTTTACATTTTGCACATGCTAGACCTTCGTTCTTGAATTTGTGCACACGCTAGGCCTTGCTCTTGCTATTTTGCACTCGCTAGGCCCTTGTACTTGCAATTTTGCACACGCTAGGCCTTTGTTCTTGCAATTTTGCACATGCTAGGCCCTTGTTCTTTTTATTTTGCACACACTAGGCCCTTGTTCTTTTTATTTTGCACACGCTATGCCCTTGTTCTTTTTATTTTGCACACGCTATGCCCTTTTACACACGCTAGGCCCTTGTTCTTTACATTTTGCACATGCTAGACCTTCGTTCTTGATTTTTTGCACACGCTAGGCCTTTGCTCTTGCTATTTTGCACTCGCTAGGCCCTTGTTCTTGCAATTTTGCACACGCTAGGCCCTTGTTCTTGCAAATTTGCACATGCTAGGCCCTTGTTCTTTTTATTTTGCATACGCTAGGCCCTTGTTCTTTTTATTTTGCACACGCTATGCCCTTGTTCTTTTTGTTTTGCACACGCTATGCCCTTGTTCTTTTTATTTTGCACACGCCAGGCCCTTGTTCTTTACATTTTGCACATGCTAGACCTTCGTTCTTTATTTTTTGCACACGCTAGGCATTTGCTCTTGCTATTTTGCACTCGCTAGTGAGAAAATGTGAACGAGAATGAATGACTATGAAATGAAGTGAGTACAAATATGAAACCCTAATTGGGTTGTACCCCCTATGGGATACCCCACTATAGCCTACAGAAACAAGTAAGCTATATGTTCTGACACACCCCCATAGGCAAAGTGGGGGAGAACAAGGGGTCACAAGACCAGTCAAGCAAAGCAAAGCAAAGCTCAGGGTGGATCACAAAGTCACCACGCATTCCGAGCACAAGTTCAAAGGCCAGAAGGCCAGTTCACATGCAAGATCATATATAGAGATATACAAGAGTCAAGCAAGCAAGAGCAAGAGTATATATAGGCGAAGGTACAAACAAGGTCAAGAGGAGAGCAAGTGAGGCGAGACAGGCACAAGACCTAACTGCGTGCAACAACGCTGATGATCACAAGGCGCAAGTGCCTTGGTGAAGACATCAGCAGTGTTGGCCTCAGAGGCCACGTACGCAAGTCGCAACTGTCCACGCTGCTGTAGCTCACGAGCAAGAAAGTAGCGGAGAGCAATGTGCTTCGTTCTGTGCTCCAGTCGCTGCTCTCGACACAAGGCCAGCATGGCCTTGTTGTCTACGTACAGGACTGGAGGAGAACTAGGCTGCTCTCCAAGGTCGGTCAGCAGGTAGGTGAGCCAGCGTAACTCCTGTGCAGCCATAGCCCCAGCGTAGATCTCAGCCTCACAACTGGAGCCGAGAACAGAAGACGAGCGGGTAGCCCGCCACGAGACAGAGCCGGAACCAAGGCTGAAGGTGTAACCCTGTGACGACCGCTGCGTAGCCTGGTCGTCAGCCCAAGAAGCGTCTGCGTGCCCAGTGAGGACCACTGGACTGCGCCCTCCAAGCACTAGCCCCATGCCCGACGTACTGCACAAGTAGCGCAACACCCTCTTCGCTGCAGCCATGTGCTCTGGTCGGTGTCTCCCAGGAGCAACATAGCGTGCGAGAATGCTAAGAGGGTATGCGAGGTCAGGTCGTGTGCAGGTCATCAGGTACATGAGGCAGCCAACAAGCTCTGCAAACGGGCCACTCGACTCTACGGACTCATCCGAAGGCAGAGCTGAGAGCGAGTGGCGAGTAGGCAGAGGAGTGGCCTGAGGCGAGGAGTACGTGAAGCCGAAGCGCTGAAGGACCTGCTGCACCATGTGTGACTGAGTCAGGGTAATGGTGCGGCGTGCTCTGTCCCGGGTGATCTGCAAGCCAAGGTAGCTGCGCAGTTCACCCAGGTCAGTGCACGTGTGTCTCTTCTGCAGCTCGGACTTCACGTAGGCGAGTCCAGCAGTATCAGCTGTGGCAAAGACCAAGTCGTCGACGTACACGAGGATGTAGAACGGCGGCAGAGAGGTGTCGGTGCGCAGAAACAGCGACGGGTCGGCAGTAGAAGGAGCAAACCCAAGTGCCGCGAGCGTAGTCCTCAGTGTGTCGTGCCACTCACGTGGCGCCTGGCGGAGACCGTAGACTGGACGCCGGAGACTCCACTGGGTACCAGGAGGGAAAGACCCAGTGAAGCCAGGTGGGCGACGCAGCCAGATCTCCTCGTGCAGGCTGCCCTGCAAGAAAGCTGTGCTGAAGTCGAGAGAGTGCAGCTCGTAGTCACGGTGAGCAGCAACGTGCAGCAGAACCCGAAGAGTGGTCATCTTCAGGGTGGGGGAGAAGGTCTGAAAGTAGTCAACCCCCTGCCGCTGACTGAAGCCACGAGCCACGTAACGCGCCTTGAAGACAGGCGGAGAACCCGGCGGCCGCTTCACCCTGAAAATCCACATGCCACTGACGATGTTCGCCCCAGGAGGGGGAACAGCGTCAACGTAGGTGCCTGTGGACTTCCAGGAAGCCATCTCTGCATCCATAGCTGCCTGCCACTGAGAGGAGTAGGGACCCTCTATCGCCTCCGCGTAAGAGCGCGGAGTCGGGATGTCTGGTGCATCCGGGTCTCCCTCAGGGGCTAGCAGTACAGACGCGAGACGAGGTGAAGCGGCGGCCAGACACTGGAACTCCTCCTGCCTGTCCTCAAGGACGTCCGTGCCAAGGGCACACTCACCCCCGACGGACGGAGGACAGGCGGACTCAGACTCAGTGACAAGACTAGCAGCGTAGTCTAGACGACAGCGCGCAGCAAAGTCGACAAGCTCAGTGACAAGGGCAGACGCAGCAGACGACTCGAAGGAAGGGTCAGTGACAGCAGTAGCAAGTAGACGCGTGACAGTAGGACTGGCAGCACGAAGAGAGTCCGACTCCGGGTCGGCAAGAGCAGGAAGAGAGGAAGCAGGAGGAGAAGGCAAAGGGGCACGCAGAGGAGCAGTGGACGGACGCAGTGACATCCGGTGCGTGCCAGGGACAGGAGGAGGACGCTGACGCGACCCGCGACAACTAGTGCGCTCAGTACGAACAGGCGACACAGGACGAGACGCAGGCTCACGACGCTCAGTAAGACCTCCAGTCGGACCAGCGTAGGGAGAAGGAGCAGGCAAAGGGGAGGCAGGCTGTAGCTGTGGCTGTGACACGACAGGCTGCGGACCCTCTAAGGGAGGAGGAGGAGGTGTAAGACCAAGAACCTGCTGCAGGAGCGGAACGAAGTACGGTCGGGGCCGCGCGGCGACGCTAGAAACAGCAGGAACAGCACCAGCAGCCCCGGCAGGAGCACCCACTCCAGCAGCACCTCCAGCAGCACCACTAGAAGCTCCAGAACCTCCAGCAGCAGCACCAGGAGCACTGTCAGTCGGACCGCCAACGGCAGGCTCAGCGCCAACACCCTCAGTAGTACCAGCTCCAGGAGAACTCTCAGACTCAGCAGCTCCAGCACCCACAGTACAAGCACCGGCGGGACGCGCGGCAGCAGTACCCTCTGCAGCCGAAGAACCACCAGCACCAGCAGCACGCCTCCAGCGCCTGGCAAACCACTCACGCAGCTCCTGTGGGGAGAGTGGCTCCCGGCGAGACGAAGCACCCCCAGGCACAGCACCCCCAGGCTCAGTACCCCCAGGCTCAGTACCCCCAGGCTCGGCACCTCCAGGCTCAGCACCCCCAGGCACAGCACCCCCAGGCTCAGCACCCCCAGGCTCAGCACCCCCAGGCACAGCACCCCCAGGCTCGGCACCTCCAGGCTCAGCACCCCCAGGCACAGCACCCCCAGGCTCAGCACCCCCAGACTCCGCACCCCCAGGCTCAGCTCCCGCAGCAGCACCAGAGTCACCAGTGACCTCGACAGGCTCGACCGCGTCTACCTGGGACACACCTGAAGGGGCAGGACCCTGAGGGGGGGAGGGGGACTACCGGGGGGGGACCTGGTACCAAGAAGAGCGGGGGTGGGGGGAGGGACGGAGTGCGGTAGGGGAAGAGGCGGTAGTAGGGTACCGACTCGTCGAACGTGACGTCCTGGGAGGACAGAACACGTCGAGAGGTGGGGTGGTAAAACTGCCACCCAGGGGCGTCGGGGGGGAACCCCAGGAAGACGCAGGGAGAAGCACGAGGGGACAGCTTGTCCGCAGACAGGTCGCGAACAAACGCCCGAGATCCCCAGACCCGGAACGCCGACGCATCGCCAACCTTCCCCGTCCACAGCAGGGCTGGGGAGGTCTCCGGTCGAGAGACCCTGGGGTGGAGGTTGATCTGGTGCGCAGCGTACCTGACCGCAAACGGCCACAGAAAATGGGGAGCAGCCGCATGCATCATGGACGTACGAGCGACGTCCATGACCATGCCAATGCGGCGCTCAGCAATCCCATTCTGCTGTGGGGAGTCCGGAAGCGTGAAGGTCTGACGGATGCCTCGCACACGACAGTAGGCACTCAGGAGGCCAGAGGAGAACTCTCCGCCTCTGTCCGAGTGCAGACGCAAAACAGGGAAGTCAGAGCCAAAGCTCCTCCGAAGCTGGAGACGAGCTGCGCGGATCCAGTCGATCAACACCGCAGTGACCTCACCCTTGCTGCGCAAGGGGAAGACTGTGGTGTAACGCGAGTACTCGTCAACCACCAGCAGGAAGTAGCGCTCCTGACCCTGTCCACGGACGCGGGCTGGGCCCCACACGTCCATGTGAAGCGTCTGCAACGGGGCCTCTGTCAGAGGAAACTGGGAGGAGTGAGGGGCAGCACGCTGGCGCCCCTCGACACAGGGGACACAGGTAGGGCCAGGGCCCGGAGGAAGGGGAGGGAGAGACCGGGGAAGACCAGACACAAGGACTCGCGAGGCCATGCCTCTGAGCCGAAGCAGAGAGGGGTGGCCAAGGCGGTGGTGCCAGAGGAGGGTCTCGTGAGACAGACGACGACACGAGCAGGGGGCAGACTCAGGACCAGACCTGGACGCTGCAGCAAACACTTGACCACACGAAGGGACCCTACCAGACGTAGCACCTGGAGGAGAAGCAGTGGTCAGTGTGTACAGGCTCGACCCTGGCCGACGTGTAAACGTAGCCAGGTGGCGACCTGTATCCGCCTCCGTGCAGTGGGTCACCCGCTGACGAGCAGGGGTGAACTGGTGGACACCCGCATCCTGGAGGTCAGCACCACTCACCAAGTTCGTCGAGAACGAGGGGAGGTAGAGACCAGTCAGGGTGCCAGAGGGGGCCGCCGGACACGGGAGGACAGTGGAGAAGCGAGACAGGACAGGCCCCCCAGAGGGGTCAGCCAGGGACCCCGCAACCGGCCGACTCAGCGGCGTGAGAGTGGTGCGGTCCCTAAAGAAGGAGCGAGACGCTCCACAGTCAAGGGTGAAGGTGTGAGAGGCCGAAGCCGACACAGTACCTGAGAGGGCAGACTCACCAGCACCTGAGAGCACAGACGCACTGGCACCTAGAGCAGCAGCCTCACTAGTACCTGACGCGGCAGTACCAATGCCCGGGTCGGGCGGGAAACACCGGTAAAAGTCATCCTCATCACTACCAGTCACAGCATACATAGCAGAGAGAATAGCATCAAAATCAAGATCATAAATAGCTACACCAGCCCTAGACAGCTCTCCCCAGCGGGGGATCTCAGCGGCCTCCGGAAACTGCTGACGCCAGGCGTTGGTCAGGCGGCCAAAGCAGCGGCGGGCTGTGTGGGCGCCTCCACACCTCTCCCCTGCACGGTCACCGGTGCGAAGAACGTAGGGGCAGGGACCAAGCGCACCACCACGCTGACGCTGCAAGTACCACTCACGGAGCTGCTGAGGGCCCGGGACGGTGCGAGAGCGCTGCTGCTGCTGTGGCTGCTGCTGCGGCTGCTGCTGCTGCTGCTGCTGGCGCTGACCACCCCCAGAGCTGCTCCTCTGGGACGAGCCACTCCGACCCCCGCCTCCACCGCCACCCCCGCCTCCACCGCCACCCCCGTCTCCACCGCCACCTCCCCCTAAGCTATATGTTCTGACAGCTAGGCCCTTGTTCTTGCAATCTTGCACATGCTAGGCCCTTGTTCTTGCAATTTTGTACACGCTAGGCCCTTGTTCTTTTTATTTTGCACACGCTAGGCCCTTGTTCTTTTTATTTTGCATACGCTATGCCCTTGTTCTTTTTATTTTGCACACGCTATGCCCTTGTTTTTTTTTATTTTGCACACGCTAGGCCCTTGTTTTTTTTATTTTGCACATGCTAGACCCTTGTTCTTTTTATTTTGCACACGCTAGGCCCTTGTTCTTGCTATTTCACGAAGGCTAGGCCCTTGTTCTTGATTTTTTGCACACGCTAGGCCCTTGCTCTTGCTATTTTGCACACGCTAGACCCTTGTTCTTGCAATTTTGCACATGCTAGGCCCTTGTTCTTGCTATTTTGCAAACGCTAGGCCCTTGTTCTTTTTATTTTGCACACGCTAGGCCCTTGTTCTTTTTTTTTTTGCACACGCTAGGCCCTTGTTCTTGCAATTTTGCACACGCTATACCCTTGTTCTTGCAATTTTGCACATGCTAGGCTCTTGTTCTTGCTATTCTACAAACGCTAGGCCCTTGTTCTTGCTTTTTTGCGAAAGCTAGGCTCTTGTTCTTGATTTTTTGCACATGCTAGGCCCTTGCTCTTGCTATTTTGCACTCGCTAGGCCCTTGTTCTTTTTATTTTGCACACGCTAGGCCCTTGTTCTTGCAGTTTTGCACATGCTAGGCCCTAATTCTTTTGATTTTGCACACGCTAGGCCCTTGTTCTTTTTATTTTGCACACTCTATGCCCTTGTTCCTTTTATTTTGCACACGCTATGCCCTTGTTCTTTTTATTTTGCACATGCTAGGCCCTTGTTCTTTACATTTTGCACATGCAAGACCTTCGTTCTTGATTTTTTGCACACGTTAGGCCTTTGCTCTTGCTATTTTGCACTCTCTAGGCCCTTGTTCTTGCAATTTTGCACACACTAGGCTCTTGTTCTTGCAAATTTGCACATGCTAGGCCCTTGTTCTTGCAATTTTGCACACGCTAGGCTCTTGTTCTTTTTATTTTGCACACGCTATGCCCTTGTTCTTTTGATTTTGCACACGCTAGGCCCTTGTTCTTTTTATTTTGCACACGCTATGCCCTTGTTCTTTTTATTTTGCACACGCTATGCCCTTGTTCTTTTTATTTTGCACACGCTAGGCCCTTGTTCTTTTTATTTTGCATACGCTATGCCCTTGTTCTTTTTATTTTGCACACGCTATGCCCTTGTTTTTTTTTATTTTGCACACGCTAGGCCCTTGTTTTTTTTATTTTGCACATGCTAGGCCCTTGTTCTTTTTATTTTGCACACGCTAGGCCCTTGTTCTTGCTATTTCACGAACGCTAGGCCCTTGTTCTTGCAATTTTGCTCACGCTAGGCCCTTGTTCTTTTTATTTTGCACACGCTAGGCCCTTGTTCTTTTTATTTTGCACACGCTAGGCCCTTGTTCTTGCAATTTTGCACACGCTAGGCCCTTGTTCTTTTTATCTTGCACACGCTGGGCCCTTGTTCTTTTTATTTGCACATGCTAGGCTCTTGTTCTTGCTATTTTGCAAACGCTATGCCCTTGTTCTTTTTATTTTGCACACGCTTGGCCCTTGTTCTTTACATTTTGCACATGCTAGACCTTCGTTCTTGATTTTTTGCACACGCTAGGCCTTTGCTCTTGCTATTTTGCACTCGCTAGGCCCTTGTTCTTGCAATTTTGCACACACTAGGCTCTTGTTCTTGCAAATTTGCACATGCTAGGCCCTTGTTCTTGCAATTTTGCACACGCTAGGCTCTTGTTCTTTTTATTTTGCACACGCTATGCCCTTGTTCTTTTTATTTTGCACACGCTAGGCCCTTGTTCTTTTTATTTTGCATACGCTATGCCCTTGTTCTTTTTATTTTGCACACGCTATGCCCTTGATTTTTTTTATTTTGCACACGCTAGGCCCTTGTTTTTTTTATTTTGCACATGCTAGGCCCTTGTTCTTTTTATTTTGCACACGCTAGGCCCTTGTTCTTGCTATTTCACGAACGCTAGGCCCTTGTTCTTGATTTTTTGCACACGCTAGGCCCTTGCTGTTGCTATTTTGCACTCGCTAGGCCCTTGTTCTTGCAATTTTGCACACGCTAGGCCCTTGTTCTTGCAATTTTGCACACGCTAGGCCCTTGTTCTTTTTATTTTGCACACGCTAGGCCCTTGTTCTTTTTATTTTGCACACGCTAGGCCCTTGTTCTTGCAATTTTGCACACGCTAGGCCCTTGTTCTTTTTATCTTGCACACGCTAGGCCCTTGTTCTTTTTATTTGCACATGCTAGGCTCTTGTTCTTGCTATTTTGCAAACGCTATGCCCTTGTTCTTTTTATTTTGCACACGCTTGGCCCTTGTTCTTTACATTTTGCACATGCTAGACCTTCGTTCTTGATTTTTTGCACACGCTAGGCCTTTGCTCTTGCTATTTTGCACTCGCTAGGCCCTTGTTCTTGCAATTTTGCACACACTAGGCTCTTGTTCTTGCAAATTTGCACATGCTAGGCCCTTGTTCTTGCAATTTTGCACACGCTAGGCTCTTGTTCTTTTTATTTTGCACACGCTATGCCCTTGTTCTTTTTATTTTGCACACGCTAGGCCCTTGTTTTTTTTATTTTGCATACGCTATGCCCTTGTTCTTTTTATTTTGCACACGCTATGCCCTTGTTTTTTTTTATTTTGCACACGCTAGGCCCTTGTTTTTTTTATTTTGCACATGCTAGGCCCTTGTTATTTTTTTTTTTGCACACGCTAGGCCCTTGTTCTTGCTATTTCACGAACGCTAGGCCCTTGTTCTTGATTTTTTGCACACGCTAGGCCCTTGCTCTTGCTATTTTGCACTCGCTAGGCCCTTGTTCTTGCAATTTTGCACACGCTAGGCCCTTGTTCTTTTTGTTTTGCACACGCTAGGCCCTTGTTCTTTTGATTTTGCACACGCTAGGCCCTTGTTCTTTTTATTTTGCACACTCTATGCCCTTGTTCCTTTTATTTTGCACACGCTATGCCCTTGTTCTTTTTATTTTGCACACGCTAGGCCCTTGTTCTTTACATTTTGCACATGCTAGACCTTCGTTCTTGATTTTTTGCACACGCTAGGCCTTTGCTCTTGCTATTTTGCACTCGCTAGGCCCTTGTTCTTGCAATTTTGCACACACTAGGCTCTTGTTCTTGCAAATTTTCACATGCTAGGCCCTTGTTCTTGCAATTTTGCACACGCTAGGCTCTTGTTCTTTTTATTTTGCACACGCTATGCCCTTGTTCTTTTTATTTTGCACACGCTAGGCCCTTGTTCTTTTTATTTTGCACACGCTATGCCCTTGTTCTTTTTATTTTGCACACGCTATGCCCTTGTTCTTTTTATTTTGCACACGCTAGGCCCTTGTTCTTTACATTTTGCACATGCTAGACCTTCGTTCTTAATTTTTTGCACACGTTAGGCCTTTGCTCTTGCTATTTTGCACTCGCTAGGCCCTTGTTCTTGCAATTTTGCACACGCTAGGCCCTTGTTCTTGCAATTTTTTACACGCTAGGCCCTTGTTCTTTTTATTTTGCACACGCTAGGCCCTTGTTCTTTTTATTTTGCACACGCTATGCCCTTGTTCTTTTTGTTTTGCACACGCTATGCCCTTGTTCTTTTTTTTTTGCACACGTTAGGCCCTTGTTTTTTTTTTTTTTTGCACAAGAACAGGGACCTTGTTCTTGCAATTTTGCACACGTTAGGCCCTTGTTCTTTTTATTTTGCACACGCTAGGCCCTTGTTCCTTTTATTTTGCACACGCCATGCCCTTTTTCTTTTTATTTTGCACACCCTAGGCCCTTGTTCTTTTTATTTTGCACACGCTATGCCCTTGTTCTTTTTATTTTGCACTCGCTATGCCCTTTTATACACGCTAGGCCCTTGTTCTTTACATTTTGCACATGCTAGACCTTCGTTCTTGATTTTTTGCACACGCTAGGCCTTTGCTCTTGCTATTTTGCACTCGCTAGGCCCTTGTTCTTGCAATTTTGCACACGCTAGGCCCTTGTTCTTGCAATTTTGTACAGGCTAGGCCCTTGTTTTTTTTATTTTACACATGCTAGACCCTTGTTCTTTTTATTTTGCACACGCTAGGCCCTTTTTCTTGCTATTTCATGAACGCTAGGCCCTTGTTCTTGATTTTTTGCACACGCTAGGCCCTTGCTCTTGCTATTTTGCACTTGCTAGGCCCTTGTTCTTGCAATTTTGCAAACGCTAGGCCCTTGTTCTTGCAATTTTGCACACGCTAGGCCCTTGTTCTTTTTATTTTGCACACGCTAGGCCCTTGTTCTTTTTATTTGCACACGCTAGGCCCTTGTTCTTGCTATTTTGCACACGCTATGCCCTTGTTCTTTTTATTTTGCACACGCTAGGCCCTTGTTCTTGCAATTTTGCACATGCTAGACCCTTGTTCTTTTTATTTTGCACACGCTAGGCCCTTGTTTTTGCAATTTTGCACACGCTAGGCCCTTGTTCTTGCAATTTTGCACACATTAGGCCCTTGTTCTTGCTATTTTGCAAACGCTAGGCCCTTGTTGTTGCTATTTCGCGAAAGCTAGGCCCTTGTTCTTGATTTTTTGCACACGCTAGGCCCTTGCTCTTGCTATTTTGCACTCGCTAGGCCCTTGTTCTTTTTATTTTGCACACGCTAGGCCCTTGTTCTTGCAGTTTTGCACATGCTAGGCCCTTGTTCTTTTTAGTTTGCACACGCTAGGCCCTTGTTCTTTTTATTTTGCACACGCTATGCCCTTGTTCCTTTTATTTTGCACACGCTATGCCCTTGTTCTTTTTATTTTGCACACGCTAGGCCCTTGTTCTTTACATTTTGCACAAGCTAGACCTTTGTTCTTGAATTTTTGCACATGCTAGGCCTTTGCTCTTGCTATTTTGCACTCGCTAGGCCCTTGTTCTTGCAATTTTGCACACGCTAGGCCCTTGTTCTTGCAAATTTGCACATGCTAGGCCCTTGTTCTTTTATTTTGCATATGCTAGGCCCTTGTTCTTTTTATTTTGCACACGCTATGCCCTTGTTCTTTTTGTTTTGCACACGCTATGCCCTTGTTCTTTTTATTTTGCACTCGCCAGGCCCTTCTTCTTTACATTTTGCACATGCTAGACCTTCGTTCTTTATTTTTTGCACACGCTAGGCATTTGCTCTTGCTATTTTGCACTCGCTAGGCCCTTGTTCTTGCAATCTTGCACATGCTAGGCCCTTGTTCTTGCAATTTTGTACACGCTAGGCCCTTGTTCTTTTTATTTTGCATACGCTATGCCCTTGTTCTTTTTATTTTGCACACGCAATGCCCTTGTTTTTTTTTATTTTGCACACGCTAGGCCCTTGTTTTTTTTGATTTTGCACATGCTAGACCCTTGTTCTTTTTATTTTGCACACGCTAGGCCCTTGTTCTTGCTATTTCACGAAGGCTAGGCCCTTGTTCTTGATTTTTTGAACACGCTAGGCCCTTGCTCTTGCTATTTTGCACACGCTAGACCCTTGTTCTTGCAATTTTGCACATGCTAGGCCCTTGTTCTTGCTATTTTGCAAACGCTAGGCCCTTGTTCTTTTTATTTTGCACACGCTAGGCCCTTGTTCTTTTTATTTTGCACAGGCTAGGCCCTTGTTCTTGCAATTTTGCACACGCTATACCCTTGTTCTTGCAATTTTGCACATGCTAGGCTCTTGTTTTTGCTATTTTACAAACGCTAGGCCCTTGTTCTTGCTATTTCGCGAAAGCTAGGCCCTTGTTCTTGATTTTTTGCACATGCTAGGCCCTTGCTCTGGCTATTTTGCACTCGCTAGGCCCTTGCTCTTTTTATTTTGCACACGCTAGGCCCTTGTTCTTGCAGTTTTGCACATGCTAGGCCCTAATTCTTTTGATTTTGCACACGCTAGGCCCTTGTTCTTTTTATTTTGCACACTCTATGCCCTTGTTCCTTTTATTTTGCACACGCTATGCCCTTGTTCTTTTTATTTTGCACACGTTAGGCCCTTGTTCTTTACATTTTGCACATGCAAGACCTTCGTCCTTGCAATTTTGCACACGCTAGGCCCTTGTTCTTGCAAATTTGCACACGCTAGGCCCTTGTTCTTTTTATTCTGTAAACGCTAGGCCCTTGTTCTTTTTATTTTGCACACGCTAGGCCCCTGTTCTGCTATTTTGCACACGCTATGCCCTTGTTCTTTTTATTTTGCACACGCTAGGCCCTTGTTCTTGCAACTTTGCACATGCTAGACCCTTGTTCTTTTTATTTTGCACACGCTAGGCCCTTGCTCTTGCTATTTCGTGAACGCTAGGCCCCTATTCTTGATTTTTAGCACACGCTAGGCCCTTGTTCTTGCTATTTTGCACACGCTAGGCCCTTGTTCTTGCAATTTTGCACATGCTAGGCCCTTGTTCTTGCAATTTTGCACACGCTAGGCCCTTGTTCTTGCGATTTTGCACACGCTAGGCCCTTGTTCTTTTTTTTTGCACACGCTAGCCCCTTGTTCTTGCTATTTTGCACACGCTATGCCCTTGTTCTTTTTTTTTTGCACACGCTAGGCCCTTGTTCTTGCAATTGTGCACATGCTAGACCTTTGTTCTTTTTATTTTGTACACACTAGGCCCTTGTTCTTGCTATTTCGCGAACGCTAGGCCCTTGTTCTTGATTTTTTGCACATGCTAGGCCCTTGCTCTTGGTATTTTGCACTCGCTAGGCCCTTGTTCTTGCAATTTTGCACACGCTAGGCCCTTGTTCTTGCAATTTTGCACACGCTAGGCCCTTGTTCTTTTTATTTTGCACACGCTAGGCCCTTGTTCTTTTTATTTTGCACACGCTAGGCCCTTGTTCTGCTATTTTGCACACGCTATGCCCTTGTTCTTTTTATTTTGCACACGCTAGGCCCTTGTTCTTGCAATTTTGCACACGCTAGGCCCTTGTTCTTTTTATTTTGCACACGCTAGGCCCTTGTTCTTTTTATTTTGCACAGGCTAGGCCCTTGGTCTTGCTATTTTGCACACGCTAGGCCCTTGTTCTTTTTATTTTGCACACGCTAGGCCCTTGTTCTTGCGATTTTGCACACGCTGCGGCTTTGTTCTTTTTATTTTGCACACGCTAGGCCCTTGTTCTTGCAATTTTGCACACGCTAGGCCCTTGTTCTTTTTTTTTAGCACACACTAGGCCCTTGTTCTTGCTATTTTGCACACGCTATGCCCTTGTTCTTTTTATTTTGCACACGCTAGGCCCTTGTTCTTGCAATTTTGTACATGCTAGACCTTTGTTCTTTTTATTTTGCACACCCTAGGCCCTTGTTCTTGCTATTTCGCGAACGCCAAGCCCTTGTTCTTGATTTTTTGCACACGCTAGGCTCTTGCTCTTGGTATTTTGCACTCGCTAGGCCCTTGTTCTTGCAATTTTGCACATGCTAGGCCCTTGTTCTTGCAATTTTGCACACGCTAGGCCCTTGTTCTTTTTATTTTGCACACGCTAGGCCCTTGTTTTTTTTATTTTGCACACGATAGGCCCTTGTTCTGCTATTTTGCACACGCTATGCCCTTGTTCTTTTTATTTTGCACACGCTAGGCCCTTGTTCTTGCAATTTTGCACATGCTAGACCCTTGTTCTTTTTATTTTGCACACGGTAGGCCTTTGTTCTTGCTATTTCGCGAACGCTAGGCCCTTGTTCTTGATTTTTTGCACACACTAGGCCCTTGCTCTTGCTATTTTGCACACGCTAGGCCCTTGTTCTTGATTTTTTGCACACGCTAGGCTCTTGCTCTTGGTATTTTGCACTCGCTAGGCCCTTGTTCTTGCAATTTTGCACACGCTAGGCCCTTGTTCTTGCAATTTTGCACACGCTAGGCCCTTGTTTTTTTTATTTTGCACACGCTAGGCCCTTGTTTTTTTTTATTTTGCACACGCTAGGCCCTTGTTCTGCTATTTTGCACACGCTATGCCCTTGCTCTTTTTATTTTGCACACGCTAGGCCCTTGTTCTTGCAATTTTGCACATGCTAGACCCTTGTTAGTTTTATTTTGCACACGCTAGGCCTTTGTTCTTGCTATTTCGCGAACGCTAGGCCCTTGTTCTTGATTTTTTGCACACACTAGGCCCTTGCTCTTGCTATTTTGCACACGCTAGGCCCTTGTTCTTGATTTTTTGCACACGCTAGGCTCTTGCTCTTGGTATTTTGCACTCGCTAGGCCCTTGTTCTTGCAATTTTGCACACGCTAGGCCCTTGTTCTTGCAATTTTGCACACGCTAGGCCCTTGTTCTTTTTATTTTGCACACACTAGGCCCTTGTTCTTTTTTTTTTTGCACACGCTAGGCCCTTGTTCTTTTTATTTTGCACACGCTATGCCCTTGTTCTTTTTATTTTGCACACGCTAGGCCCTTGTTCTTGCAATTTTGCACATGCTTGACCCTTGTTCTTTTTATATTGCACACGCTAGGCCTTTGTTCTTGCTATTTCGCGAACGCTAGGCCCTTGTTCTTGATTTTTTGCATACGCTAGGCCCTTGCTCTTGCTATTTTGCACACGCTAGGCCCTTGTTCTTGCAATTTTGCACATGCTAGGCCCTTGTTCTTTTTATTTTGCACACGCTAGGCCCTTGTTCTTGCTATTTTGCACACGCTATGCCTTTGTTCTTTTTATTTTGCACACGCTAGGCCCTTGTACTTGCAATTTTGTACATGCTAGACCCTTGTTCTTTTTATTTTGCACACGCTAGGCCCTTGCTCTTGCTATTTCGCGAACGCTAGGCCCTTATTCTTGATTTTTTGCACACGCTAGGCCCTTGCTCTTGCAATCTTGCACATGCTAGACCCTTGTTCCTTTTATTTTGCACACGCTAGGCCCTTGTTCTTTTTATTTTGCACACGCTAGGCCATTGTTCTTGCAATTTTGCACACTCTAGGCCCTTGCTCTTTTTATTTTGCACACACTAGGCCCTTGCTCTTGCTATTTCGCGAATGCTAGGCCCTTGTTCTTGATTTTTTGCACATGCTAGGCCCTTGCCTTTGCTATTGTGCACTCGCTAGGCCCTTGTTCTTGCAATTTTGCACACGCTAGGCCCTTGTTCTTGCAATTTTGCACACGCTAGGCCCATGTTCTTGCAATTTTGCACACGCTAGGCAATTGTTCTTGCAATTTTGCACACACTAGGCCCTTGTTCTTGCAATTTTGCACACGCTAGGCCATTGTTCTTGCAATTTTGCACACGCTAGGCCCTTGTTCTTGCAATTTTGCACATGCTAGGCCCTTGATCTTTTCATTTTGCGCACGCTAGGCCCTTGCTCTTACTATATCGCGAACGCTAGGCCCTTGTTCTTGATTTTTTGCACACGCTAGGCCCTTGCTCTTGCTATTTTGCACTCGCTAGGCCCTTGTTCTTGCAATTTTGCACACGCTAGGCCCTTGTTCTTGCAATTTTGCACACGCTAGGCCTTTGTTCTTGCGATTTTGCACATGCTAGACCCTTGTTCTTTTTATTTTGCACACGCTAGGTCCTTGCTCTTGCTATTTCGCGAATGCTAGGCCCTTGTTCTTGATTTTTTGCACACGCTAGGCCCTCGCTCTTGCTATTTTGCACTCGCTAGGCCCTTGTTCTTGCAATTTTGCACACGCTAGGCCCTTGTTCTTTTTATTTTGCACGCGCTAGGCCCTTGTTCTTTTTATTTTGCACACGCTAGGCCCTTGTTCTTGCAATTTTGCAAACGCTATGCCCTTGTTCTTTTTATTTTGCACACGCTATGCTCTTGTTCTTGCTATTTTGCACACGCTAGGCCCTTGTTCTTGCAATTTTGCACATGCTAGACCCTTGTTCTTTTTATTTTCCACACGCTAGGCCCTTGTTCTTGCTATTTCGCGAACGCTAGGCCCTTGTTCTTGATTTTTTGCATACGCTAGGCCCTTGCTCTTGCTATTTTGCACTCGCTAGGCCCTTGTTCTTGCAATTTTGCACACGCTAGGCCCTTGTTCTTGCAATTTTGCACACGCTAGGCCCTTGTTCTTTTTATTTTGCACACGCTAGGCCCTTGTTCTTTTTATTTTGCACACGCTAGGCCCTTGTTCTTGCAATTTTGCACATGCTAGACCCTTGTTCTTTTTATTTTGCACACGCTAGGCCCTTGTTCTTGCTATTTCGTGAACGCTAGGCCCTTGTTCTTGATTTTTTGCACACGCTAGGCCCTTGCTCTTGCTATTTTGCACTCGCTAGGCCCTTGTTCTTGCAAATTTGCACACGCTAGGCCCTTGTTCTTGCAATTTTGCACACGCTAGGCCCTTGTTCTTTTTATTTTGCACACGCTAGGCCCTTGTTCTTTTTATTTTGCACACGCTATGCCCTTGTTCTTTTTATTTTGCACACGCTATGCCCTTGTTCTTTTTTTTTTTGCACACGCTAGGCCGTTGTTCTTGCAATTTTGCACATGCTAGACCCTTGTTCTTTTTATTTTGCACACGCTAGGCCCTTGTTCTTGCTATTTCGCGAATGCTAGGCCCTTGTTCTTTATTTTTTGCATACGCTAGGCCCTTGCTCTTGCTATTTTGCACTCGCTAGGCTCTTGTTCTTGCAATTTTGCACACGCTAGGCCCTTGTTCTTGAAATTTTGCACACGCTAGGCCCTTGTTCTTTTTATTTTGCACACGTTAGGCCCTTGTTCTTGCTATTTCGCGAACGCTAGGCCCTTGTTCTTGATTTTTTGCACACGCTAGGCCCTTGCTCTTGCTATTTTGCACTCGCCAGGCCCTTGTTCTTGCAAATTTGCACACGCTAGGCCCTTGTTCTTGCAATTTTGCATACGCTAGGCCCTTGTTCTTTTTATTTTGCACACGCTAGGCCCTTGTTCTTTTTATTTTGCACACGCTAGGCCCTTGTTCTTGCTATTTTGCACACGCTATGCCCTTGTTCTTTTTATTTTGCACACACTAGGCCCTTGTTCTTGCAATTTTGCACATGCTAGGCCCTTGTTCTTTTTATTTTGCACACGCTAGGCCCTTGCTCTTGCCATTTCGCGAACGCTAGGCCCGTGTTCTTGATTTTTTGCACACGCTAGGCCCTTGTTCTTGCTATTTTGCACTCGCTAGGCTCTTGTTCTTGCAATTTTGC
Organism: Closterium sp. NIES-65; assembly: GCA_948144175.1. NCBI lineage: Eukaryota > Viridiplantae > Streptophyta > Zygnematophyceae > Desmidiales > Closteriaceae > Closterium > Closterium sp. NIES-65. Next base: position 27,472 of record CANXME010001335.1, read on the forward strand.
ACACGCTAGGCCCTTGTTCTTGCAATTTTGCACACGCTAGGCCCTTGTTCTTTTTATTTTGCACACGCTAGGCCATTGTTCTTGCAATTTTGCACACGCTAGGCCCTTGTTCTTGCAATTTTGCACACGCTAGGCCCTTGTTCTTTTTATTTTGCACACGCTATGCCATTGTTCTTTTTTTTTTGCACACGCTAGGCCCTTGTTCTTGCAATTTTGCACACGCTAGGCCCTTGTTCTTTTTATTTTGCACACGCTAGGCCCTTGTTCTTTTTATTTTGCACACGCTAGGCCCTTGTTCTTGCTATTTTGCACACGCTATGCCCTAGCTCTTTTTATTTTGCACATGCTAGGCCCTTGCTCTTGCTATTGTGCACTCGCTAGGCCCTTGTTCTTGCAATTTTGCACACGCTAGGCCCTTGTTCTTGCAATTTTACACACGCTAGGCCCTTGTTCTTTTTTTTTTGCACACGCTAGGCCCTTGTTCTTTTTATTTTGCACACGCTAGGCCATTGTTCTTGCAATTTTGCACACGCTAGGCCATTGTTCTTGCAATTTTGCACACGCTAGGCCCTTGTTCTTGCAATTTTGCACACGTTAGGCCCTTGTTCTTGCTATTTCGCGAACGCTAGGCCCTTGTTCTTGATTTTTTGCACACGCTAGGCCCTTGCTCTTGCTATTTTGCACTCGCCAGGCCCTTGTTCTTGCAAATTTGCACACGCTAGGCCCTTGTTCTTGCAATTTTGCATACGCTAGGCCCTTGTTCTTTTTATTTTGCACACGCTAGGCCCTTGTTCTTTTTATTTTGCACACGCTAGGCCCTTGTTCTTGCTATTTTGCACACGCTATGCCCTTGTTCTTTTTATTTTGCACACACTAGGCCCTTGTTCTTGCAATTTTGCACATGCTAGGCCCTTGTTCTTTTTATTTTGCACACGCTAGGCCCTTGCTCTTGCCATTTCGCGAACGCTAGGCCCGTGTTCTTGATTTTTTGCACACGCTAGGCCCTTGTTCTTGCTATTTTGCACTCGCTAGGCTCTTGTTCTTGCAATTTTGCACACGCTAGGCCCTTGTTCTTGCAATTTTGCACACGCTAGGCCCTTGTTCATTTTATTTTGCACACGCTAGGCCATTGTTCTTGCAATTTTGCACACGCTAGGCCCTTGTTCTTGCAATTTTGCACACGCTAGGCCCTTGTTCTTTTTATTTTGCACACGCTATGCCATTGTTCTTTTTATTTTGCACACGCTAGGCCCTTGTTCTTGCAATTTTGCACACGCTAGGCCCTTGTTCTTTTTATTTTGCACACGCTAGGCCCTTGTTCTTTTTATTTTGCACACGCTAGGCCCTTGTTCTTGCTATTTTGCACACGCTATGCCCTAGCTCTTTTTATTTTGCACATGCTAGGCCCTTGCTCTTGCTATTGTGCACTCGCTAGGCCCTTGTTCTTGCAATTTTGCACACGCTAGGCCCTTGTTCTTGCAATTTTACACACGCTAGGCCCTTGTTCTTTTTTTTTTGCACACGCTAGGCCCTTGTTCTTTTTATTTTGCACACGCTAGGCCATTGTTCTTGCAATTTTGCACACGCTAGGCCATTGTTCTTGCAATTTTGCACACGCTAGGCCCTTGTTCTTGCAATTTTGCACACGTTAGGCCCTTGTTCTTGCTATTTCGCGAACGCTAGGCCCTTGTTCTTGATTTTTTGCACACGCTAGGCCCTTGCTCTTGCTATTTTGCACTCGCCAGGCCCTTGTTCTTGCAAATTTGCACACGCTAGGCCCTTGTTCTTGCAATTTTGCATACGCTAGGCCCTTGTTCTTTTTATTTTGCACACGCTAGGCCCTTGTTCTTTTTATTTTGCACACGATAGGCCCTTGTTCTTGCTATTTTGCACACGCTATGCCCTTGTTCTTTTTATTTTGCACACACTAGGCCCTTGTTCTTGCAATTTTGCACATGCTAGGCCCTTGTTCTTTTTATTTTGCACACGCTAGGCCCTTGCTCTTGCCATTTCGCGAACGCTAGGCCCGTGTTCTTGATTTTTTGCACACGCTAGGCCCTTGTTCTTGCTATTTTGCACTCGCTAGGCTCTTGTTCTTGCAATTTTGCACACGCTAGGCCCTTGTTCTTGCAATTTTGCACACGCTAGGCCCTTGTTCTTTTTATTTTGCACACGCTAGGCCATTGTTCTTGCAATTTTGCACACGCTAGGCCCTTGTTCTTGCAATTTTGCACACGCTAGGCCCTTGTTCTTTTTATTTTGCACACGCTATGCCATTGTTCTTTTTATTTTGCACACGCTAGGCCCTTGTTCTTGCAATTTTGCACACGCTAGGCCCTTGTTCTTTTTATTTTGCACACGCTAGGCCCTTGTTCTTTTTATTTTGCACACGCTAGGCCCTTGTTCTTGCTATTTTGCACACGCTATGCCCTTGTTCTTTTTATTTTGCACATGCTAGGCCCTTGCTCTTGCTATAGTGCACTCGCTAGGCCCTTGTTCTTGCAATTTTGCACACGCTAGGCCCTTGTTCTTGCAATTTTGCACACGCTAGGCCCTTGTTCTTTTTTTTTTGCACACGCTAGGCCCTTGTTCTTTTTATTTTGCACACGCTAGGCCATTGTTCTTGCAATTTTGCACACGCTATGCCATTGTTCTTGCAATTTTGCACACGCTAGGCCCTTGTTCTTGCAATTTTGCACACGCTAGGCCCTTGTTCTTTCTATTTTGCACACGCTAGGCCCTTGTTCTTTTTATTTTGCACACACTAGGCCCTTGTTCTTGCAATTTTGCACATGCTAGGCCCTTGTTCTTTTTATTTTGCACACGCTAGGCCCTTGTTCTTGATTTTTTGCACAAGCTAGGCCCTTGTTCTTGCTATTTTGCACTCGCTAGGCTCTTGTTCTTGCAATTTTGCATACGCTAGGCCCTTGTTCTTGCAATTTTGCACACGCTAGGCCCTTGTTTTGTTTTTTTTGCACACGCTAGGCCCTTGTTCTTGCTATTTCGCGAACGCTAGGCCCTTGTTCTTGATTTTTTGCACACGCTAGGCCCTTGCTCTTGCTATTTTGCACTCGCCAGGCCCTTGTTCTTGCAAATTTGCACACGCTAGGCCCTTGTTCTTGCAATTTTGCATACGCTAGGCCCTTGTTCTTTTTATTTTGCACACGCTAGTCCCTTGTTCTCTTTATTTTGCACACGCTAGGCCCTTGTTCTTGCTATTTTGCACACGCTATGCCCTTGTTCTTTTTATTTTGCACACACTAGGCCCTTGTTCTTGCAATTTTGCACATGCTAGGCCCTTGTTCTTTTTATTTTGCACACGCTAGGCCCTTGCTCTTGCCATTTCGCGAACGCTAGGCCCTTGTTCTTGATTTTTTGCACACGCTAGGCCCTTGCTCTTGCTATTTTGCACTAGCTAGGCTCTTTTTCTTGCAATTTTGCACACGCTAGGCCCTTGTTCTTGCAATTTTGCACACGCTAGGCCCTTGTTCTTTTTATTTTGCACGCGCTAGGCCCTTGTTTATTTTATTTTGCACACGCTAGGCCCTTGTTCTTTTTATTTTGCAAACGCTATGCCCTTGTTCATTTTATTTTGCACACGCTATGCCCTTGTTCTTGCTATTTTGCACACGCAAGGCCCTTGTTCTTGCAATTTTGCACATGCTAGACCCTTGTTCTTTTTATTTTGCACACGCTAGGCCCTTGTTCTTGCTATTTCGCGAATGCTAGGCCCTTGTTCTTGATTTTTTGCATACGCTAGGCCCTTGCTCTTGCTATTTTGCACTCGCTAGGCCCTTGTTCTTGCAATTTTGCACACGCTAGGCCGTTGTTCTTGCAATTTTGCACACGCTAGGCCCTTGTTCTTTTTATTTTGCACACGCTAGGCCCTTGTTCTTTTTATTTTGCACACGCTATGCCCTTGTTCTTGCAATTTTGCACATGCTAGACCCTTGTTCCTTTTATTTTGCACACGCTAGGCCCTTGTTCTTGCTATTTCGCGAACGCTAGGCCCTTGTTCTTGATTTTTTGCACATGCTAGGCCCTTGCTCTTGCTATTTTGCACTCGCTAGGCCCTTGTTCTTGCAAATTTGCACACGCTAGGCCCTTGTTCTTGCAATTTTGCACACACTAGGCCCTTGTTCTTTTTATTTTGCACACGCTAGGCCCTTGTTCTTTTTATTTTGCACACGCTATGCCCTTGTTCTTTTTATTCTGCACACGCTATGCCCTTGTTCTTTTTTTTTTGCACACGCTAGGCCCTTGTTCTTGCAATTTTGCACATGCTAGACCCTTGTTCTTTTTATTTTGCACACGCTAGGCCCTTGTTCTTGCTATTTTGCGAATGCTAGGCCCTTGTTCTTGATTTTTTGCACACGCTAGGCCCTTGCTCTTGCTATTTTGCACTCGCTAGGCCCTTGCAAAATAAAAAGAACAAGGGCCTAGCGTGTGCAAAATAAAAAGAACAAGGGCCTAGCGTGTGCAAAATTTCAAGAACAAGGGCCTAGCGTGTGCAAAATAAAAAGAACAAGGGCCTAGCGTGTGCAAAATAAAAAGAACAAGGGCCTAGCGTGTCCAAAATTGCAAGAACAAGGGCCGAGCGTGTGCAAAATTGCAAGAACAAGGGCCTAGCGTGTGCAAAATTGCAAGAACAAGGGCCTAGCGTGTGCAAAATAAAAAGAACTAGGGCATAGCGTGTGCAAAATAGCAAGAACAAAGGCATAGCGTGTGCAAAAAAAAAAGAACAAGGGCCTAGCGTGTGCAAAATAAAAAGAACAAGGGCCTAGCGTGTGCAAAATTGCAAGAACAAGGGCCTAGCGTGTGCAAAATAAAAAGAACAAGGGCCTAGCGTGTGCAAAATAAAAAGAACAAGGGCCTAGCGTGTGCAAAATTGCAAGAACAAGGGCCGAGCGTGTGCAAAATTGCAAGAACAAGGGCCTAGCGTGTGCAAAATTGCAAGAACAAGGGCCTAGCGTGTGCAAAATAAAAAGAACTAGGGCATAGCGTGTGCAAAATAGCAAGAACAAAGGCATAGCGTGTGCAAAAAAAAAAGAACAAGGGCCTAGCGTGTGCAAAATAAAAAGAACAAGGGCCTAGCGTGTGCAAAATTGCAAGAACAAGGGCCTAGCGTGTGCAAAATAAAAAGAACAAGCGCCTAGCGTGTGCAAAATAAAAAGAACAAGGGCCTAGCGTGTGCAAAATTGCAAGAACAAGGGCCGAGCGTGTGCAAAATTGCAAGAACAAGGGCCTAGCGTGTGCAAAATTGCAAGAACAAGGGCCGAGCGTGTGCAAAATTGCAAGAACAAGGGCCTAGCGTGTGCAAAATAAAAAGAACAAGGGCCTAGCGTGTGCAAAATAAAAAGAACAAGGGCCTAGCGTGTGCAAAATTGCAAGAACAAGGGCCTAGCGTGTGCAAAATAAAAAGAACAAGGGCCTAGCGTGTGCAAAATAAAAAGAACAAGGGCCTAGCGTGTGCAAAATTGCAAGAACAAGGGCTGAGCGTGTGCAAAATTGCAAGAACAAGGGCCTAGCGTGTGCAAAATAAAAAGAACAAGGGCATAGCGTGTGCAAAATAAAAAGAACAAGGGCATAGCGTGTGCAAAATAAAAAGAACAAGGGCCTAGCGTGTGCAAAATAAAAAGAACAAGGGCCTAGCGTAAGCAAAATTGCAAGAACAAGGGCCTAGCGTGTGCAAGATTGCAAGAACAAGGGCCTAGCGTGTGCAAAATAAAAAGAACAAGGGTCTAGCATGTGCAAAATTGCAAGAACAAGGGCCTAGCGTGTGCAAGATAAAAAGAACAAGGGCATAGCGTGTGCAAAATAGCAACAACAAGGGCCTAGCGTGTGCAAAATAAAAAAAACAAGGGCCTAGCGTGTGCAAATTTAAAAGAACAAGGGCCTAGCGTGTGCAAAATAAAAAGAACAAGGGCATAGCGTGTGCAAAATAAAAAGAACAAGGGCCTAGCGTGTGCAAAATTGCAAGAACAAGGGCCTAGCGTGTGCAAAATAAAAAGAACTAGGGCATAGCGTGTGCAAAATAGCAAGAACAAAGGCCTAGCGTGTGCAAAATAAAAAGAACAAGGGCCTAGCGTATGCAAAATTGCAAGAACAAGGGCCTAGCGTGTGCAAAATTGCAAGAACAAGGGCCTAGCGTGTGCAAAATAAAAAGAACAAGGGCCTAGCGTGTGCAAAATAAAAAGAACAAGGGCCTAGCGTATGCAAAATTGCAAGAACAAGGGCCTAGCGTGTGCAAATTTGCAAGAACAAGGGCCTAGCGTGTGCAAAATTGCAAGAACAAGGGCCTAGCGTGTGCAAAATAAAAAGAACAAGCGCCTAGCGTGTGCAAAATAAAAAGAACAAGGGCCTAGCGTGTGCAAAATTGCAAGAACAAGGGCCGAGCGTGTGCAAAATTGCAAGAACAAGGGCCTAGCGTGTGCAAAATTGCAAGAACAAGGGCCGAGCGTGTGCAAAATTGCAAGAACAAGGGCCTAGCGTGTGCAAAATAAAAAGAACAAGGGCCTAGCGTGTGCAAAATAAAAAGAACAAGGGCCTAGCGTGTGCAAAATTGCAAGAACAAGGGCCTAGCGTGTGCAAAATAAAAAGAACAAGGGCCTAGCGTGTGCAAAATAAAAAGAACAAGGGCCTAGCGTGTGCAAAATTGCAAGAACAAGGGCTGAGCGTGTGCAAAATTGCAAGAACAAGGGCCTAGCGTGTGCAAAATAAAAAGAACAAGGGCATAGCGTGTGCAAAATAAAAAGAACAAGGGCATAGCGTGTGCAAAATAAAAAGAACAAGGGCCTAGCGTGTGCAAAATAAAAAGAACAAGGGCCTAGCGTAAGCAAAATTGCAAGAACAAGGGCCTAGCGTGTGCAAGATTGCAAGAACAAGGGCCTAGCGTGTGCAAAATAAAAAGAACAAGGGTCTAGCATGTGCAAAATTGCAAGAACAAGGGCCTAGCGTGTGCAAGATAAAAAGAACAAGGGCATAGCGTGTGCAAAATAGCAACAACAAGGGCCTAGCGTGTGCAAAATAAAAAAAACAAGGGCCTAGCGTGTGCAAATTTAAAAGAACAAGGGCCTAGCGTGTGCAAAATAAAAAGAACAAGGGCATAGCGTGTGCAAAATAAAAAGAACAAGGGCCTAGCGTGTGCAAAATTGCAAGAACAAGGGCCTAGCGTGTGCAAAATAAAAAGAACTAGGGCATAGCGTGTGCAAAATAGCAAGAACAAAGGCATAGCGTGTGCAAAATAAAAAGAACAAGGGCCTAGCGTATGCAAAATTGCAAGAACAAGGGCCTAGCGTGTGCAAAATTGCAAGAACAAGGGCCTAGCGTGTGCAAAATAAAAAGAACAAGGGCCTAGCGTGTGCAAAATAAAAAGAACAAGGGCCTAGCGTATGCAAAATTGCAAGAACAAGGGCCTAGCGTGTGCAAATTTGCAAGAACAAGGGCCTAGCGTGTGCAAAATAAAAAGAACAAGGGTCTAGCATGTGCAAAATTGCAAGAACAAGGGCCTAGCGTGTGCAAGATAAAAAGAACAAGGGCATAGCGTGTGCAAAATAGCAACAACAAGGGCCTAGCGTGTGCAAAATAAAAAAAACAAGGGCCTAGCGTGTGCAAATTTAAAAGAACAAGGGCCTAGCGTGTGCAAAATAAAAAGAACAAGGGCATAGCGTGTGCAAAATAAAAAGGACAAGGGCCTAGCGTGTGCAAAATTGCAAGAACAAGGGCCTAGCGTGTGCAAAATAAAAAGAACTAGGGCATAGCGTGTGCAAAATAGCAAGAACAAAGGCATAGCGTGTGCAAAATAAAAAGAACAAGGGCCTAGCGTGTGCAAAATAAAAAGAACAAGGGCCTAGCGTGTGCAAAATTGCAAGAACAAGGGCCTAGCGTGTGCAAAATAAAAAGAACAAGGGCCTAGCGAGTGCAAAATTGCAAGAACAAGGGCCGAGCGTGTGCAAAATTGCAAGAACAAGGGCCTAGCGTGTGCAAACTTGCAAGAACAATGGCCTAGTGTGTGCAAAATTGCAAGAACAAGGGCCTAGCGTGTGCAAAATTGCAAGAACAAGGGCCTAGCGAGTGCAAAATAGCTAGAGCAAGGGCCTCGCGCGTGCACAAAATCAAGAACAAGGGCCTAGCGTTCGCGAAATAGCAAGAACAAGGGCCTAGTGTGTGCAAAATAAAAAGAACAAGGGTCTAGCATGTGCAAAATTGCAAGAACAAGGGCCTAGCGTGTGCAAAATAAAAAGAACTAGGGCATAGTGTGTGCAAAATAGCAAGAACAGCGGCATAGCGTGTGCAAAAGAAAAAGAACAAGGGCCTAGCGTGTGCAAAATAAAAAGAACAAGGGCCTAGCGTATGCAAAATTGCAAGAACAAGGGCCTAGCATGTGCGAAATAAAAAGAACAAGGGCCTAGCGTGTGCAAAATAAAAAGAACAAGGGCATAGCGTGTGCAAAATTGCAAAAACAAGGGCCGAGCGTGTGCAAAATTGCAAGAACAAGGGCCGAGCGTGTGCAAAATTGCAAGAACAAGGGCCTAGCGTGTGCAAAATTGCAAGAACAAGGGCCGAGCGTGTGCAAAATTGCAAGAACAAGGGCCTAGCGTGTGCAAAATTGCAAGAACAAGGGCCTAGCGTGTGCAAAATAAAAAGAACTAGGGCATAGCGTGTGCAAAATAGCAAGAACAAAGGCATAGCGTGTGCAAAAAAAAAAGAACAAGGGCCTAGCGTGTGCAAAATAAAAAGAACAAGGGCCTAGCGTGTGCAAAATTGCAAGAACAAGGGCCTAGCGTGTGCAAAATAAAAAGAACAAGGGCCTAGCGTGTGCAAAATAAAAAGAACAAGGGCCTAGCGTGTGCAAAATTGCAAGAACAAGGGCCGAGCGTGTGCAAAATTGCAAGAACAAGGGCCTAGCGTGTGCAAAATTGCAAGAACAAGGGCCGAGCGTGTGCAAAATTGCAAGAACAAGGGCCTAGCGTGTGCAAAATAAAAAGAACAAGGGCCTAGCGTGTGCAAAATAAAAAGAACAAGGGCCTAGCGTGTGCAAAATTGCAAGAACAAGGGCCTAGCGTGTGCAAAATAAAAAGAACAAGGGCCTAGCGTGTGCAAAATAAAAAGAACAAGGGCCTAGCGTGTGCAAAATTGCAAGAACAAGGGCTGAGCGTGTGCAAAATTGCAAGAACAAGGGCCTAGCGTGTGCAAAATAAAAAGAACAAGGGCATAGCGTGTGCAAAATAAAAAGAACAAGGGCATAGCGTGTGCAAAATAAAAAGAACAAGGGCCTAGCGTGTGCAAAATAAAAAGAACAAGGGCCTAGCGTAAGCAAAATTGCAAGAACAAGGGCCTAGCGTGTGCAAGATTGCAAGAACAAGGGCCTAGCGTGTGCAAAATAAAAAGAACAAGGGTCTAGCATGTGCAAAATTGCAAGAACAAGGGCCTAGCGTGTGCAAGATAAAAAGAACAAGGGCATAGCGTGTGCAAAATAGCAACAACAAGGGCCTAGCGTGTGCAAAATAAACAAAACAAGGGCCTAGCGTGTGCAAATTTAAAAGAACAAGGGCCTAGCGTGTGCAAAATAAAAAGAACAAGGGCATAGCGTGTGCAAAATAAAAAGAACAAGGGCCTAGCGTGTGCAAAATTGCAAGAACAAGGGCCTAGCGTGTGCAAAATAAAAAGAACTAGGGCATAGCGTGTGCAAAATAGCAAGAACAAAGGCATAGCGTGTGCAAAATAAAAAGAACAAGGGCCTAGCGTATGCAAAATTGCAAGAACAAGGGCCTAGCGTGTGCAAAATTGCAAGAACAAGGGCCTAGCGTGTGCAAAATAAAAAGAACAAGGGCCTAGCGTGTGCAAAATAAAAAGAACAAGGGCCTAGCGTATGCAAAATTGCAAGAACAAGGGCCTAGCGTGTGCAAATTTGCAAGAACAAGGGCCTAGCGTGTGCAAAATAAAAAGAACAAGGGTCTAGCATGTGCAAAATTGCAAGAACAAGGGCCTAGCGTGTGCAAGATAAAAAGAACAAGGGCATAGCGTGTGCAAAATAGCAACAACAAGGGCCTAGCGTGTGCAAAATAAAAAAAACAAGGGCCTAGCGTGTGCAAATTTAAAAGAACAAGGGCCTAGCGTGTGCAAAATAAAAAGAACAAGGGCATAGCGTGTGCAAAATAAAAAGGACAAGGGCCTAGCGTGTGCAAAATTGCAAGAACAAGGGCCTAGCGTGTGCAAAATAAAAAGAACTAGGGCATAGCGTGTGCAAAATAGCAAGAACAAAGGCATAGCGTGTGCAAAATAAAAAGAACAAGGGCCTAGCGTGTGCAAAATAAAAAGAACAAGGGCCTAGCGTGTGCAAAATTGCAAGAACAAGGGCCTAGCGTGTGCAAAATAAAAAGAACAAGGGCCTAGCGTGTGCAAAATTGCAAGAACAAGGGCCGAGCGTGTGCAAAATTGCAAGAACAAGGGCCTAGCGTGTGCAAACTTGCAAGAACAATGGCCTAGTGTGTGCAAAATTGCAAGAACAAGGGCCTAGCGTGTGCAAAATTGCAAGAACAAGGGCCTAGCGAGTGCAAAATAGCTAGAGCAAGGGCCTCGCGCGTGCACAAAATCAAGAACAAGGGCCTAGCGTTCGCGAAATAGCAAGAACAAGGGCCTAGTGTGTGCAAAATAAAAAGAACAAGGGTCTAGCATGTGCAAAATTGCAAGAACAAGGGCCTAGCGTGTGCAAAAAAAAAAGAACTAGGGCATAGTGTGTGCAAAATAGCAAGAACAGCGGCATAGCGTGTGCAAAAGAAAAAGAACAAGGGCCTAGCGTGTGCAAAATAAAAAGAACAAGGGCCTAGCGTATGCAAAATTGCAAGAACAAGGGCCTAGCATGTGCAAAATAAAAAGAACAAGGGCCTAGCGTGTGCAAAATAAAAAGAACAAGGGCATAGCGTGTGCAAAATTGCAAGAACAAGGGCCGAGCGTGTGCAAAATTGCAAGAACAAGGGCCTAGCGTGTGCAAAATTGCAAGAACAAGGGCCTAGCGTGTGCAAAATTGCAAGAACAAGAGCCTAGCGTGTGCAAAATTGCAAGAACAAGGGCCTAGCGAGTGCAAAATAGCAAGAGCAAGGGCCTAGCGTGTGCACAAAATCAAGAACAAGGGCCTAGCGTTCGCGAAATAGCAAGAACAAGGGCCTAGTGTGTGCAAAATAAAAAGAACAAGGGACTAGCATGTGCAAAATTGCAAGAACAAGGGCCTAGCGTGTGCAAAATAAAAAGAACTAGGGCATAGTGTGTGCAAAATAGCAAGAACAGCGGCATAGCGTGTGCAAAAGAAAAAGAACAAGGGCCTAGCGTGTGCAAAATAAAAAGAACAAGGGCCTAGCGTATGCAAAATTGCAAGAACAAGGGCCTAGCATGTGCAAAATAAAAAGAACAAGGGCCTAGCGTGTGCAAAATAAAAGAACAAGGGCATAGCGTGTGCAAAATTGCAAGAACAAGGGCCGAGCGTGTGCAAAATTGCAAGAACAAGGGCCTAGCGTGTGCAAAATTGCAAGAACAAGGGCCTAGCGTGTGCAAAATTGCAAGAACAAGGGCCTAGCGTGTGCAAAATTGCAAGAACAAGGGCCTAGCGAGTGCAAAATAGCAAGAGCAAGGGCCTAGCGTGTGCACAAAATCAAGAACAAGGGCCTAGCGTTCGCGAAATAGCAAGAACAAGGGCCTAGTGTGTGCAAAATAAAAAGAACAAGGGTCTAGCATGTGCAAATTGCAAGAACAAGGGCCTAGCGTGTGCAAA
>CANXME010001336.1:0-39232 GCA_948144175.1 Closterium sp. NIES-65
CCACACGTCCATGTCCACGTCCATGTCCACGTCCACGTCCACGTCCATGTCCACGTCCACGTCACGTCCACGTCCACGTCCATGTCCACGTCAAGTCCGTCCACGTCCATGTCCACGTCCACGTCCACGTCCACGTCCACGTCCACGTCCACGTCCACGTCCACGTCCACGTCCACGTCCACGTCCACGTCCACGTCCAGTCCACGTCCACGTCCATGTCCACGTCCACGTCCACGTCCACGGTCCATGTCCACGTCCAAGTCCACGTCCACGTCCACGTCCTCACGTCCACGTCCACGTCCACGTCCACGTCCACGTCCACGTCCCCCGTCCACGTCCACGTCCAGTCCACGTCCAAGTCCACGTCCACGTCCACGTCCACGTCCACGTCCACGTCCACGTCCACGTCCACGTCCACGTCCACGTCCACGTCCACGTCACGTCCACGTCCACGTCCACGTCCACGTCCCACGTCCACGTCCACGTCCACGTCCACGTCCACGTCCCGTCCACGTCCACGTCCACGTCCACGTCCACGTCCACGTCCACGTCCACGTCCACGTCCACGTCCACGTCCACGTCCACGTCCACGTCCACGTCCACGTCCACGTCCACGTCCACGTCCATGTCCACGTCCACGTCCACGTCCACGTCCACGTCCACGTCCACGTCCACGTCCACGTCCACGTCCACGTCCACGTCCACGTCCACGTCCACGTCCAACTCCTCCACGTCCACGTCCACGTCCATGTCCACGTCCACGTCCACGTCCACGTCCACGTCCACGTCCACGTCCACGTCCACGTCCACGTCCACGTCCATGTCCACGTCCACGTCCACGTCCACGTCCACGTCACGTCCACGTCCACGTCCATGTCCATGTCCACGTCCGTCCACGTCCACGTCCACGTCCATGTCCACGTCCACGTCCACGTCCATGTCCACGTCCACGTCCACGTCCACGTCCACGTCCACGTCCACGTCCACGTCCATGTCACGTCCATGTCCACGTCCATCCAGTCCACGTCCACGTCCACGTCCACGTCCACGTCCACGTCCACGTCCATGTCCAGTCCATGTCCACGTCCACGTCCATGTCCACGTCCATGTCCACGTCCACGTCCACGTCCACGTCCACGTCCATGTCCACGTCCACGTCCACGTCCACGTCACTGTCCACGTCCACGTCCATGTCCACGTCCACGTCCACGTCCACGTCCACGTCCACGTCCACGTCCACGTCCACGTCCACGTCCATGTCCACGTCCACGTCCATGTCCACGTCCACGTCCACGTCCACGTCCACGTCCACGTCCACGTCCAGTCCACGTCCACGTCCACGTCACACGTCCACGTCCACGTCCACGTCCATGTCCACGTCCACGTCCACGTCCACGTCCACGTCCACGTCCACGTCCATGTCCACGTCCACGTCCACGTCCACGTCACGTCCACGTCCACGTCCACGTCCACGTCCAGTCCACGTCCAAGTCCACGTCCACGTCCACGTCCACGTCCACGTCCACGTCCACGTCCACGTCCACGTCCACGTCCACGTCCACGTCCACGTCCACGTCCACGTCCATGTCCACGTCCACGTCCACGTCCACGTCCACGTCCACGTCCATGTCCACGTCCACGTCCACGTCCACGTCCACGTCCACGTCCACGTCCACGTCCACGTCCACGTCCACGTCCACGTCCACGTCCATGTCCACGTCCACGTCCACGTCCACGTCCATGTCCACGTCCACGTCCACGTCCAGGTCCACGTCCACGTCCACGTCCACGTCCACGTCCACGTCCACGTCCACGTCCACGTCCACGTCCACGTCCACGTTCATGTCCACGTCCATGTCCACGTCCATGTCCACGTCCACGTCCACGTCCACGTCCACGTCCACGTCCACGTCCACGTCCACGTCCACGTTCATGTCCACGTCCACGTCCATGTCCACGTCCACGTCCACGTCCACGTCCACGTCCACGTCCACGTCCATGTCCACGTCCACGTCATGTCCACGTCCATGTCCACGTCCATGTCCACGTCCACGTCCACGTCCACGGTCCATGTCCACGTCCACGTCCACGTCCATGTCCACGTCCACGTCCACGTCCACGTCCACGTCCACGTCCACGTCCACGTCCACGTCCACGTCCACGTCCACGTCCAGTCCACGTCCAGTCCATGTCCACGTCCACGTCCACGTCCAAGTCCCACGTCCACGTCCACGTCCACGTCCACCAAGCCTCCACGTCCACGTCCACGTCCACGTCCACGTCCACGTCCACGTCCACGTCCACGTCCACGTCCACGTCCTCCACGTCCACGTCCACGTCCATGTCCACGTCCACGTCCATGTCCACGTCCACGTCCACGTCCACGTCCACGTCCAAGTCCACGTCCACGTCCACGTCCACGTCCCACGTCCACGTCCAGTCCAAGTCCACGTCCACGTCCAAGTCCTCCACGTCCACGTCCACGTCCACGTCCACGTCCAACGTCCCCACGTCCACGTCCACGTCCATGTCCACGTCCACGTCCACGTCCACGTCCATGTCCACGTCCACGTCCACGTCCATGTCCACCACGTCCATGTCCACGTCCACGTCCACGTCCACGTCCACGTCCACGTCCACGTCCACGTCCACGTCCATGTCCACGTCCACGTCCACGTCCACGTCACGTCCTCCACGTCCACGTCCACGTCCACGTCCACGTCCACGTCCACTCCGTCCACGTCCACGTCCACGTCCACGTCCACGTCCACGTCCACGTCCACGTCCACGTCCACGTCCAGTCCACGTCCACGTCCATGTCCACGTCCACGTCCACGTCCATGTCCACGTCCTCCACGTCCACGTCCACGTCCACGTCCTCACGTCCACGTCCACTCGTCCACGTCCACTCCACGTCCAAGTCCGTCCACGTCCACGTCCACGTCCACGTCCACGTCCACGTCCACGTCCACGTCCACGTCCACGTCCACGTCCACGTCCACGTCCACGTCCACGTCCACGTCCACGTCCACGTCCACGTCCATGTCCACGTCCACGTCCACGTCCACGTCCACGTCCACGTCCACGTCCACGTCCACGTCCACGTCCACACGTCCACGTCCACGTCCACGTCCACGTCCACGTCCACGTCCACAAGTCCACGTCCACGTCCACGTCCGTCCACGTCCACGTCCACGTCCACGTCCACGTCCACGTCAACGTCCACGTCCACGTCCACGTCCACGTCCACGTCCACGTCCATGTCCACGTCCACGTCCACGTCCACGTCCATGTCCACGTCCACGTCCACGTCCACGTCCACGTCCACGTCCATGTCCACGTCCATGTCCACGTCCACGTCCACGTCCATGTCCACGTCAACGTCCACGTCCACGTCCACGTCCATGTCCACGTCCACGTCCTCCACGTCCATGTCCACGTCCACGTCCATGTCCACGTCCACGTCCACGTCCACGTCCATGTCCACGTCCACGTCCACGTCCACGTCCACGTCCACGTCCACGTCCACGTCCACGTCCATGTCCACGTCCACGTCCACGTCCACGTCCATGTCCACGTCCAAGTCCACGTCCACGTCCACGTCCTCCACGTCCACGTCCACGTCCACGTCCACGTCCACGTCCACGTCCACGTCCACGTCCACGTCCACGTCCACGTCCACGTCCACGTCCACGTCCACGTCCACGTCCACGTCACGTCCACGTCCACGTCCAAGTCCACGTCCACGTCCACGTCCACGTCCACGTCCACGTCCACGTCCACGTCCACGTCCACGTCCACGTCCACGTCCACGTCACGTCCAACTCCTCCACGTCCACGTCCACGTCCATGTCCACGTCCACGTCCACGTCCACGTCCACGTCCACGTCCACGTCCACGTCCACGTCCACGTCCAAGTCCACGTCCACGTCCACGTCCACGTCCATGTCCACGTCCACGTCCACGTCCACGTCCACGTCCACGTCCACGTCCACGTCCACGTCCACGTCCACGTCCAAGTCCACGTCCACGTCCACGTCCACTCCTCCACGTCCACGTCCACGTCCATGTCCACGTCCACGTCCACGTCCACGTCACGTCCACGTCCACGTCCACGTCCACGTCCACGTCCACGTCCACGTCCACGTCCACGTCCACGTCCACGTCCACGTCCACGTCCACATCCACGTCCATGTCCAATCCAAGTCATCCACGTCCATGTCCACGTCCATGTCCACGTCCACGTCCACGTCCACGTCCACGTCCACGTCCACGTCCATGTCCACGTCCACGTCCACGTCCACGTCCATGTCCACGTCCACGTCCACGTCCCATCCATGTCCACGTCCACGTCCACGTCCACGTCCACGTCCACGTCCACGTCCACGTCCACGTCCATGTCCACGTCCACGTCCATGTCCACGTCCACGTCCACGTCCACGTCCACGTCCACGTCCACGTCCATGTCCACGTCCACGTCCACGTCCACGTCCATGTCCACTCCACGTCCATGTCCACGTCCACGTCCACGTCCACGTCCACGTCCATGTCCACGTCCACGTTCCACGTCCACGTCCATGTCCACGTCCACGTCCACGTCCACGTCCACGTCCACGTCCACGTCCACGTCCACGTCCACGTCCATGTCCACGTCCACGTCCACGTCCACGTCCACGTCCACGTCCACGTCCATGTCCACGTCCACGTCCACGTCCATGTCCACGTCCACGTCCACGTCCATGTCCACGTCCATGTCCACGTCCACGTCCACGTCCACGTCCACGTCCACGTCCACGTCCATGTCCACCCGTCCACGTCCACGTCCACGTCCACGTCCACACGTCCACGTCCACGTCCACGTCCACGTCCACGTCCACGTCCACGTCCACGTCCATGTCCACGTCCACGTCCAGTCACGTCCACGTCCACGTCCACGTCCACGTCCACGTCCATGTCCACGTCCACGTCCACGCCACGTCCATGTCCACGTCCACGTCCACGTCCACGTCCACGTCCACGTCCACGTCCACGTCCCACTCCACGTCCACGTCCACGTCCACGTCCAATGTCCACGTCCATGTCCACGTCCAGTCCAGTCCACGTCACGTCCACGTCCACGTCCACGTCCACGTCCACGTCCACGTCCATGTCCACGTCCACGTCCACGTCCACGTCCATGTCCACGTCCATGTCCACGTCCAGTCCACGTCCACGTCCACGTCCACGTCCACGTCCATGTCCACGTCCCGTCCATGTCCACGTCCACGTCCATGTCCACGTCCACGTCCACGTCCACGTCCACGTCCACGTCCACGTCCATGTCCACGTCCACGTCCAGTCCACGTCCACGTCCACGTCCATGTCCACGTCCACGTCCACTCCACGTCCATGTCCACGTCCACGTCCACGTCCACGTCCACGTCCACGTCCACGTCCACGTCCACGTCCACGTCCACGTCCACGTCCACGTCCACGTCCACGTCCATGTCCACGTCCACGTCCACGTCCATGTCCACGTCCACGTCCACGTCCAAGTCCTCCACGTCCACGTCCACGTCCACGTCCACGTCCAAGTCCTCCACGTCCACGTCCACGTCCACGTCCACGTCCAAGTCCTCACGTCCACGTCCACGTCCACGTCCACTCCACGTCAAGTCCACGTCCACGTCCACGTCCATGTCCATGTCCACGTCCACGTCCACGTCCACGTCCACGTCCACGTCCACGTCCACGTCCACGTCCACGTCCATGTCCACGTCCACGTCCACGTCCATGTCCACGTCCACGTCCACGTCCACGTCCACGTCCACGTCCACGTCCACGTCCACGTCCAGTCCACGTCCACGTCCACGTCCACGTCCACGTCCATGTCCACGTCCACGTCCACGTCCATGTCCACGTCCATGTCCACGTCCACGTCCACGTCCACGTCCACGTCCACGTCCATGTCCACGTCCATGTCCACGTCCATGTCCACGTCCACGTCCACGTCCACGTCCATGTCCACGTCCACGTCCATGTCCACGTCCATGTCCAGTGTACGTCACGTCCATGTCCACGTCATGTCCACGTCCACGTCCACGTCCACGTCCATGTCCACGTCCACGTCCACGTCCAGTCCACGTCCACGTCCATGTCCACGTCCACGTCCACGTTCACGTCCACGTCCATGTCCACGTCCACGTCCACGTCCACGTCCACGTCCACGTCCACGTCCATGTCCACGTCCACGTCCATGTCCACGTCCACGTCCACGTCCACGTCCACGTCCACGTCCACGTCCACGTCCACGTCCACGTCCATGTCCACGTCCACGTCCATGTCCACGTCCACGTCCACGTCCACGTCCACGTCCACGTCCACGTCCATGTCCACGTCCACGTCCACGTCCACGTCCACGTCCCTGTCCACGTCCACGTCCACGTCCACGTCCAACGTCCACGTCTACGTCCACGTCCACGTCCATGTCCACGTCCACGTCCACGTCCATGTCCACGTCCACGTCCATGTCCACGTCCACGTCCACGTCCACGTCCACGTCCACGTCCACGTCCACGTCCATGTCCACGTCCACGTCCACGTCCACGTCCACGTCCACGTCCACGTCCACGTCCACGTCATGTCCACGTCCACGTCCACGTCCACGTCCACGTCCACGTCCATGTCCACGTCCACGGCACGTCACGTCCACGTCCACGTCCACGTCCACGTCCACATCCACGTCCACGTCCACGTCCACGTCCATGTCCACGTCCCACGTCCACGTCCACGTCCACGTCCACGTCCATGTCCACGTCCACGTCCATGTCCACGTCCATGTCCACGTCCACGTCCACGTCCACGTCCACGTCACGTCCACGTCCATGTCCACGTCCACGTCCACGTCCATGTCCACGTCCATGTCCACGTCCATCCATGTCCAC
Organism: Closterium sp. NIES-65; assembly: GCA_948144175.1. Taxonomy (NCBI): domain Eukaryota; kingdom Viridiplantae; phylum Streptophyta; class Zygnematophyceae; order Desmidiales; family Closteriaceae; genus Closterium; species Closterium sp. NIES-65. Next base: position 6,924 of record CANXME010001336.1, read on the forward strand.
GTCCACGTCCACGTCCATGTCCACGTCCACGTCCACGTCCACGTCCACGTCCACGTCCATGTCCACGTCCACGTCCACGTCCACGTCCCACGTCCACGGTCCACGTCCACGTCCATGTCCACGTCCACGTCCACGTCCACGTCCATGTCCACGTCCCATCCATGTCCACGTCCACGTCCATGTCCACGTCCACGTCCACGTCCACGTCCACGTCCACGTCCACGTCCTGTCCACGTCCACTGTCCACGTACGTCCATGTCCACGTCCACGTCCATGTCCACGTCCACGTCCACGTCCACGTCCACGTCCATGTCCACGTCCACGTCCACGTCCACGTCCACGACCCTGTCCACGTCCACCTACACGTCCACGTCAACGTCCACGTCCACGTCCACCTCCACGTCCATGTCCACGTCCACGTCCACGTCCACGTCCACGTCCACGTCCATGTCCACGTCCACGTCCACGTCCACGTCCACGTCCACGTCCATGTCCACGTCCACGTCCACGTCCACGTCCACGTCCATGTCCACGTCCACGTCCACGTCCACGTCCACGTCCACGTCCATGTCCACGTCCACGTCCACGTCACGTCCACCATGTCCACGTCCACATCCACGGTCCACGTCCATGTCCACGTCCAAGTCCTCCACGTCCATGTCCACGTCCATGTCCATGTCCCCATCCACGTCCATGTCCACGTCCACGCCCACGTCCATGTCCACTTCCCACGTCCATGGTCCACGTCCATGTCCACGTCCCATCCATGTCCACGTCCACGTCCATGTCCACTGTCCACGTCCACGTCCACGTCCACGTCCACGTCCACGTCCATGTCCACGTCCATGTCCACGTCCACGTCCACGTCCACGGTCCATGTCCACGTCCACGTCCACGTCCACGTCCACGTCCACGTCCATGTCCACGTCCATGTCCACGTCCACGTCCACGTCCACGTCCATGTCCACGTCCACGTCCACGTCCATGTCCACGTCCACGTCCACGTCCACGTCCACGTCCACGTCCACGTCCACGTCCACGTCCACGTCCACGTACACGTCCATGTCCACGTCCACGTCCAAGTCCACGTCCACGTCCACGTCCACGTCCACGTCCACGTCCACGTCCAGCGTCCACGTCCACGTTCACGTCTACGTCCACGTTCACGTCCACCGTCCACGTCCACGTCCACGTCCACGTCCAGTCCAGTCCCACGGGTCCATGTCCACGTCCACGTCCACGTCCACGTCGACGTCCACGACCACGTCCACGTCCACGTCCATGTCCACGTCATGTCCACGTCCACGTTCCCACGTCCACGACCCACGTCCACGACCACGTCCACGTCCACGTCCAGGTTCCACGTCCACGTCCACGTCCATGTCCACGTCCATGTCCCACGTCCATGTCCACGTCCACGTCCAGGTCCACGTCCACGTCCACGTCCACGTCCTCGTCCACGTCCACGTTCCACGTCCACGTCCACGTCCACGTCAACGTCCACGTCCACGTCAACGTCCACGTCCATGTCCACGTCCACGTCCACGTCCACGTCCACGTCCACGTCCACGTCCACGTCCACGTCCACGACCACGTCCACGTCCACGATCCACGTCCAGTCGTCCACGTCCACGGTCCACGTCCACGTCACGTCCACGTCCACGTCCACGTCCACGTCCACGTCCACGACCAGGTCCTCGTCCCACGTCCACGTCCACGTCCACGTCCACGTCCATGTCCACGTCCCATCCATGTCCACGTCCACGTCCACGTCCACGTCCACGTCCATGTCCACGTCCCATCCATGTCCACTGTCCACGTCCATGTCCACGTCCACGTCCACGTCCACGGTCCACGTCCACGTCCACGTCCACGTCCACGTCAACGTCCACGTCCATGTCCACGTCCCACGTTCATGTCCACGTCCATGTCCACGTCCATGTCCACGTCCACGTCCACGTCCACGTCCACGTCAACGTCCACGTCCATGTCCACGTCCACGTTCATGTCCACGTCCATGTCCACGTCCATGTCCACGTCCACGTCCACGTCCACGTCCACGTCCATGTCCACGTCCACGTTCATGTCCACGTCCATGTCCACGTCCATTTCCACGTCCACGTCCACCTTCACGTCCATGTCCACGTCCACGACCACGTCCACGTCCATGCCACGTCCACGACCACGTCCACGTCCACGACCACGTCCACGTCCACGTCCACGTCCACGTCCATGACCACGTCCACGTCCACGACCATGTCTACGTCCACGTCCACGTCCAAGTCCTCCACGTCCACGTCCACGTCCACGTCCACGTCCAAGTCCTCCACGTCCACGTCCACGTCCACGTCCACGTCCAAGTCCTCCACGTCCACGTCCACGTCCACGTCCACGTCCACGTCCTAGTCCACGTCCACGTCCACGTCCATGTCCATGTCCACGTCCACGTCCACGTCCACGTCCAAGTCCACGTCCACGTCCACGTCCACGTCCCCGTCCATGTCGACGTCCACGTCCACATCCATGTCCACGTCCACGTCCACGTCCACGTCCAAGTCCACGTCCACGTCCACGTCCACGTCCATGTCCACGTCCACGTCCACGTCCACGTGCACATGTCCACGTCCATGTCCACGTCCATGTCCACGTCCATGTCCACGTCCACGTCCACGTCCACGTCCACGTGCACGTCCATGTCCACGTCCATGTCTACGTCCATGTCCACGTCCACGTCCACGTCCATGTCCATGTCCACGTCCACGTCCATGTCCATGTCCATGTCCACGTTTATGTCCACGTCCATGTCCACGTCCATGTCCACGTCCACGTCCACCTCCACGTCCATGTCCACGTCCACGTCCACGTCCAAGTCCACGTCCACGTCCATGTCCACGTCCACGTCCACGTTCACGTCCACGTCCATGTCCACGTCCACATCCACGTCCACGTCCATGTCCACGTCCACGTCCATGTCCACGTCCACGTCCATGTCCACGTCCACGTCCACGTCCACGTCCACGTCCTCGTCCACGTCCACGTCCACGACTACGTCCATGTCCACGTCCACGTCCATGTCCACGTCCACGTCCACGTCTACGTCCACGTCCACGTCCACGTCCATGTCCACGTCCTCGTCCACGTCCACGTCCACGACCCTGTGCACGTCCACGTCCACGTCCACGTCAACGTCCACGTCTACGTCCACATCCACGTCCATGTCCACGTCCACGTCCACGTCCATGTCCACGTCCACGTCCATGTCCACGTCCACGTCCACGTCCACGTCCACGTCCACGTCCACGTCCACGACCATGTCCACGTCCACGTCCACGTCCACGTCCACGTCCACGTCCACGTCCACGTCCACGTCCATGTCCACGTCCACGTCCACGTCCACGTCCACGTCCACGACCATGTCCACGTCCACGTGCACGTGCACGTCCATGTCCACGTCCACGTGCACGTCCACATCCACGTCCACGTCCACGTCCACGACCATGTCCACGTCCACGTCCACGTGCACGTCCATGTCCACGTCCATGTCCACGTCCAGGTCCATGTCCACGTCCATGTCCACGTCCACGTCCACGTCCACGTCCACGTCAACGTCCACGTCCATGTCCATGTCCACGTCCACGTTCATGTCCACGTCCATGTCCACGTCCATTTCCATGTCCACGTCCACCTCCACGTCCATGTCCACGTCCACGTCCACGTCCACGTCCACGTCCACGTCCATGTCCACGTCCACGTCCACGTCCACGTCCACGTCCACGACCACGTCCACGTCCATGTCCACGTCCACGTCCACGTCCACGTCCATGTCCACGTCCCATCCATGTCCACGTCCACGTCCATGTCCATGTCCACGTCCACGTCCACGTCCACGTCCACGTCCACGTCCTCGTCCACGTCCACGTCCACGACTACGTCCATGTCCACGTCCACGTCCATGTCCACGTCCACGTCTACGTCCACGTCCACGTCCATGTCCACGTCCTCGTCCACGTCCACGTCCACGACCCTGTCCACGTCCACCTCCACGTCCACGTCAACGTCCACGTCCACGTCCACCTCCACGTCCATGTCCACGTCCACGTCCACGTCCACGTCCACGTCCACGTCCATGTCCACGTCCACGTCCACGACCACGTCCACGTCCACGTCCATGTCCACGTCCACGTCCACGTCCACGTCCACGTCCATGTCCACGTCCACGTCCACGTCCACGTCCACGTCCACGTCCATGTCCACGTCCACGTCCACGTCCACGACCATGTCCACGTCCACATCCACGTCCACGTCCATGTCCACGTCCAAGTCCTCCACGTCCATGTCCACGTCCATGTCCATGTCCCCATCCACGTCCATGTCCACGTCCACGCCCACGTCCATGTCCACGTCCACGTCCATGTCCACGTCCATGTCCACGTCCCATCCATGTCCACGTCCACGTCCATGTCCACGTCCACGTCCACGTCCACGTCCACGTCCACGTCCACGTCCATGTCCACGTCCACGTCCACGTCCACGTCCACGTCCACATCCACGTCCACGTCCATGTCCACGTCCAAGTCCTCCACGTCCATGTCCACGTCCACGTCCACGTCCATGTCCACGTCCACGGTCCACGTCCACGTCCACGTCCACGTCCATGTCACGTCCATGTCCACGTCCACGTCCACGTCCACGTCCATGTCCACGTCACGTCCACGTCCATGTCCACGTCCACGTCCACGTCCACGTCCACGTCCACGTCCACGTCCACGTCCACGTCCACGTCCACGTCCATGTCCACGTCCACGTCCACGTCCACGTCCACGTCCACGTCCACGTCCACGTCCACGTCCACGTCCACGTCCACGTTCACGTCCACGTCCACGTTCACGTCCACGTCCACGTCCACGTCCACGTCCACGTCCACGTCCACGTCCACGTCCATGTCCACGTCCACGTCCACGTCCACGTCGACGTCCACGACCACGTCCACGTCCACGTCCATGTCCACGTCCATGTCCACGTCCACGTCCACGTCCACGACCACGTCCACGACCACGTCCACGTCCACGTCCAGGTCCACGTCCACGTCCACGTCCATGTCCACGTCCATGTCCACGTCCATGTCCACGTCCACGTCCAGGTCCACGTCCACGTCCACGTCCACGTCCTCGTCCACGTCCACGTCCACGTCCACGTCCACGTCCACGTCAACGTCCACGTCCACGTCAACGTCCACGTCCATAGTCCACGTCCACGTCCACGTCCACGTCCACGTCCACGTCCACGTCCACGTCCACGACCACGTCCACGTCCACGTCCACGTCCAGGTCCACGTCCACGTCCACGTCCACGTCCACGTCCACGTCCACGTCCACGACCAGGTCCTCGTCCACGTCCACGTCCACGTCCACGTCCACGTCCATGTCCACGTCCCATCCATGTCCACGTCCACGTCCACGTCCACGTCCACGTCCATGTCCACGTCCCATCCATGTCCACGTCCACGTCCATGTCCACGTCCACGTCTACGTCCACGTCCACGTCCATGTCCACGTCCATGTCCACGTCCATGTCCACGTCCACGTCCACGTCCACGTCCACGTCCATGTCCATGTCCACGTCCATGTCCACGTCCACGTCCATGTCCGCGTCCACGTCCACGTCCATGTCCACGTCCACGTCCACGTCCACGTCCACGTCCACGTCCATGTCCACGTCCCATCCATGTACACGTCCACGTCCATGTCCACGTCCACGTCCACGTCCACGTCCACATCCACGTCCATGTCCACGTCCATGTCCACATCCAGGTCCATGTCCACGTCCATGTCCACGTCCACGTCCACGTCCACGTCCACGTCCATGTCCATGTCCACGTCCACGTCCATGTCCATCTCCACGTCCATGTCCACGTCCATGTCCACGTCCATGTCCACGTCTACGTCCACGTCCACGTCCACGTCCACGTCCATGTCCACGTCCAAGTCCTCCACGTCCATGTCCACGTCCATGTCCATGTCCACGTCCACGTCCACGTCCGCGCCCACGTCCATGTCTACGTCCACGTCCACGTCGGTCCCGTCCATGTCCACGTCCATGCCACGTCCATGTCCATGCCAGTCCACGTCCACGTCCACGTCCACGTCCACGTCCACGTCCATGTCCACGTCCACGTCCACGTCCACGTCCACGTCCACATCCACGTTGAAGTCCAAGTCCACGTCCACATCCACGTCCATGTCCACGTCCACGTCCACGTCCACGTCCACGTCCACGTCCAAGTCCACGTCCACGTCCATGTCCACGTCCACGTCCACGTCCAAGTCCACGTCCACGTCCACGTCCACCTCCACGTCCAAGTCCACGTCCACGTCCACGTCCACGTCCATGTCCACGTCCACGTCCACGTCCACGTCCACGTTCATGTCCACGTCCAAGTCCACGTCCACGTCCACGTCCACGTCCACGTCCAAGTCCACGTCCACGTCCACGTCCACGTCCACGTCCACGTCCGCGTCCACGTCCGCGTCCACGTCCACGTCCACGTCCACTTCCACGACCACGTCCAAGTCCACGACCACGTCCACGTCCACGTCCACGTCCACGTCCACGTCAACGTCCATGACCACGTCCACGTCCACGACCATGTCTATGTCCAAGTCCACGTCCACGTCCAAGTCCTCCACGTCCACGTCCACGTCCACGTCCACGTCCAACTCCTCCACGTCCACGTACACGTCCACGTCCACGTCCACGTCCACGTCCTCGTCCACGTCCACGTCAACGTCCACGTCCAAGTCCACGTCCACGTCCACGTCCACGTCCACGTCCATGTCCACGTCCACGTCCACGTCCACGTCCACGTCCAAGTCCACGTCCACGTCCACGTCCACGTCCACGTCCACGTCCACGTCCAAGTCCACGTCCACGTCCACGTCCACGTCCACGTCCACATCCAAGTCCAAGTCCACGTCCACGTCCACGTCCATGTCTACGTCCACGTCCACGTCCACGTCCACGTCCAAGTCCACGTCCATGTCCACGTCCACGTCCACGTCCACGTCCACGTCCACGTCCACGTCCACGTCCACGTCCACGTCCACGTCCAAGTCCACGTCCATGTTCACGTCCATGTCCACGTCCACGTCCATGTCCACGTCCGCGTCCACGTCCATGTCCACGTCCACGTCCACTTCCACGTCCACGTCGACGTCCACATCCACGACAACGTCCACGTCCACGACCACGTCCACGTCCACGTTCACGTCCACGTCCACGTCCACGTCCACGTCCACGTCCACGTCCATGACCACGTCCACGTCCACGACCATGTCTACGACCAAGTCCACGTCCACGTCCAAGTCCTCCACGTCCACGTCCACGTCCACGTCCAAGTCCTCCACGTCCACGTCCACGTCCACGTCCACATCCTCGTCCACGTCCACGTCCACGTCCACGTCCAAGTCCACGTCCACGTCCACGTCCACGTCCACGTCCACGTCCATGTCCACGTCCACGTCCACGTCCACGTCCATGTCGAAGTCCACGTCCACGTCCACGTCCACGTCCATGTCCACGTCCACGTCCACGTCCACGTCCACGTCCACGTCCAAGTCCACGTCCACGTCCACGTCCACGTCCAAGTCGTCACGTCCACGTCCACGTCCACGTCCACGTCCACGTCCAAGTCCACGTCCACGTCCACGTCCACGTCCACGTCCATGTCCACGTCCATGTCCACGTCCACGTCCATGTCCACGTCCATGTCCACGTCCACGTCCACGTCCACGTCCACGTCCATGTCCACGTCCACGTCCACGTCCACGGCCACGTCCACGTCCACGTCCACGTCCACGTCCATGTCAACGTCCATGTCCACGTCTACGTCCACGTCTACGTCCACGTCCACGTCCACGTCCACGTCCATGTCCACGTCCACGTCCACGTCCACGTCGATGTCCACGTCCACGTCCTCGTCCATGTCCACGTCCACATCCATGTCCACGTCCATGTCCACGTCCACGTCCAAGTCCAGGTCCACGTCCACGTCAACGTCCACGTCCAAGTCCACGTCCACGTCCACGTCCACGTCCACGTTCACGTCCACGTCCACGTCCAGGTCCACGTCCAGGTCCACGTCCACGTCCACGTCCAAGTCCACGTCCACGTCCACGTCCACGTCCACGTCCATGTCCACGTCCACGTCCACGTCCACGTCCACGTCCAAGTCCACGTCCAAGTCCACGATCACGTCCACGTCCACGTCCACGTTTACGTCCATGTCCACGTCCACGTCCACGTCCACGTCCACGTCCACGTCCAAGTCCACGTCCACGTCCACGCCCACGTCCACTTCCATGTCCACGTCCACGTCCACGTCCACGTCCATATCCACGTCCACGTCCACGTCCACGTCCATGTCCACGTCCACGTCCACGTCCACGTCCACGTCCACGTCCTTGTCCACGTCCACGTCCACGTCCACGTCCTTGTCCACGTCCACGTCCATGACCACGTCCACGTCCATGACCACGTCCATGTCCACGACCACGTCCACGTTCACGTCCATGTCCACGTCCACGTCCATGACCACGTCCATGTCCACGACCATGTCTACGTCCAAGTCCACGTCCACGTCCAAGTCCACGTCCACGTCGTCGTCCACGTCCACGTCCACGTCCACGTCCATGTCCACGTCCACGTCCACGTCCACGTCCACGTCCACGTCCAAGTCCACGTCCACGTCCACGTCCATGTCCACGTCCACGTCCACGTCCACGTCCACGTCCAAGTCCACGTCCACGTCCACGTCCATGTCCACGTCCACGTCCATGTCCACGTCCACGTCCACGTCACGTCCATGTCCACGTCCACGTCCACGTCCAAGTCCACGTCCACGTCCACGTCCACGTCCAAGTCCACGTCCACGTCGACGTCCACGTCCATGTCCACGTCCACGTCCATGTCCACGTCCACGTCCATGTCCACGTCCACGTCCACGTCCATGTCCACGTCCACGTCCACGTCCACGTCCACATCCACGTCAAAGTCCAAGTCCACGTCCACGTCCACGTCCATGTCCACGTCCACGTCCACGTCCACGTCCAAGTCCACGTCCACGTCCATGTCCACGTCCACGTCCACGTCCACGTCCACGTCCACCTCCACGTCCAAGTCCACGTCCAAGTCCACGTCCACGTCCACGTCCACGTCCACGTCCACGTCCAAGTCCACGTCCACGTCCAAGTCCACATCCACATCCACGTCCACGTCCACGTCCAAGTCCACGTCCACGTCCACGTCCACATCCATGTCCACGTCCGCGTCCACGTCCACGTCCACTTCCAAGACCTCGTCCACGTCCACGTCCACGTCCACGTCCACGTCCACGTCCACGACCATGTCTACGTCCAAGTCCACGTCCACGTCCAAGTCCTCCACGTCCACGTCCACGTCCAACTCCTCCACGTCCACGTCCAACTCCTCCACGTCCACGTCCACGACCACGTCCACGTCCACGTCCACGTCCACGTCCACGTCCACGTCCATGTCCACGTCCACGTCCATGACCACGTCCACGTCCACGACCATGTCTACGTCCAAGTCCACGTCCACGTCAAGGTCCTCTACGTCCACGTCCACGTCCACGTCCACGTCCAACTCCTCGTCCACGTCCAACTCCTCCACGTCCACGTCCACGTCCACGTCCACGTCCATGTCCACGTCCACGTCCACGTCCACGTCCACGTCCAAGTCCACGTCCACGTCCAAGTCCACGTCCACGTCCACGTCCACGTCCACGTCCACGTCCACGTCCACGTCCAAGTCCACGTCCACGTCCACGTCCACGTCCACGTCCACGTCCACGTCCAAGTCCACGTCCACGTCCACGTCCACGTCCACGTCCACGTCCACGTCCACGTCCAAGTCCACGTCCACGTCCACGTCCACGTCCACGTCCACGTCCAAGTCCACGTCCACGTCCACGTCCACGTCCATGTCCACGTCCAAGTCCACGTCCACGTCCACGTCCAAGTCCACGTCCACGTCCAACTCCACGTCCAACTCCATGTCCACGTCCTCGTCCAAGTCCACGTCCACGTCCACGTCCACGTCCACGTCCATGTCCACGTCCACGTCCACGTCCACGTCCACGTCCACGTCCACGTCCACGTCCACGTCCAAGTCCACGTCCACGTCCACGTCCACGTCCACGTCCACGTCCATGTCCACGTCCACGTCCACGTCCACGTCCATGTCCACGTCCACGTCCACTTCCACGTCCACGTCCACGTCCACGTCCACGACCACGTCCACGTCCACGACCACGTCCACGTCTACGTTCACGTCCACGTCCATGTCCACGTCCACGTCCACGTCCATGACCACGTCCACGTCCACGACCATGTCTACGTCCAAGTCCACGTCCACGTCCAAGTCCTCCACGTCCACGTCCACGTCCACGTCCACGTCCACGTCCAAGTCCTCCACGTCCACGTCCACGTCCACGTCCACGTCCACGTCCTCGTCCACGTCCACGTCCACGTCCAAGTCCACGTCCACGTCCACGTCCACGTCCACGTCCATGTCCACGTCCACGTCCACGTCCACGTCCATGTCCACGTCCACGTCCACGTCCACGTCCAAGTCCACGTCCACGTCCATGTCCACGTCCACGTCCACGTCCACGTCCACGTCCAAGTCCACGTCCACGTCAACGTCCACGTCCACGTCCACATCCAAGTCGACGTCCACGTCCACGTCCACGTCCAAGTCCACGTCCACGTCCACGTCCACGTCCACGTCCATGTCCACGTCCACGTCCACGTCCACGTCCACGTCCACGTCCACGTCCATGTCCACGTCCACGTCCACGTCCACGTCCACGTCCACGTCCACGTCTACGTCCATGTCAACGTCCATGTCCACGTCCACGTCCACGTCCATGTCCACGTCTACGTCCATGTCCACGTCCATGTCCACGTCCATGTCCACGTCCACGTCCACATCCACGTCCACGTCCACATCCACGTCCAAGTCCACGTCCACGTCCACGTCCACGTCCACGTTCAGGTCCACGTCCACGTCCAGGTCCACGTCCAGGTCCACGTCCACGTCCACGTCCACGTCCATGTCCACGGTCCACGTTCACGTCCACGTCCACGTCCATGTCCACGTCCACGTCCACGTCCACGTCCACGTCCAAGTCCACGTCCAAGTCCACGATCACGTCCACGTCCACGTCCACGTCCACGTCCACGTCCACGTCCAAGTCCACATCCACGTCCACGTCCACAACCACGTCCATGTCCACGTCCACGTCCACGTCCACGTCCACGTCCATGTCCACGTCCACGTCCACGTCAACGTCCATGTCCACGTCCACGTCCACGTCCACGTCCACGTCCATGTCCACGTCCACGTCCACGTCCATGTTCACGTCCATGTCCACGTCCACGTCCATGACCATGTCCACGTCCACGACCATGTCTACGTCCAAGTCCACGTCCACGTCCAAGACGTCCACGTCCACGTCCACGTCCACGTCCACGTCCAGGTCCACGTCCACGTCCACGTCCACGTCCACGTCCACGTCCTCGTCCACGTCCACGTCCACGTCCACGTCGATGTCCCCGTCCACGTCCACGTCCACGTCCACGTCCAAGTCCACGTCCACGTCCACGTCCACGTCCACGTCCACGTCCACGACCACGTCCACGTCCACAACCACGTCCACGTCCACGTTCACGTCCACGTCCACGTCCACGTCCACGTCCATGACCACGTCCACGTCCACGACCATGTCTACGTCCAAGTCCACGTCCACGTCCAAGTCCTCCACGTCCACGTCCACGTCCACGTCCACGTCCAACTCCTCCACGTCCACGTACACGTCCACGTCCACGTCCACGTCCACGTCCTCGTCCACGTCCACGTCAACGTCCATGTCCACGTCCACGTCCACGTCCACGTCCACGTCCAAGTCGACGTCCACGTCCACGTCCACGTCCATGTCCACGTCCCTTCCACGTCCACGTCCACGTCCACGTCCACGTCCATGTCCACGTCCAAGTCCACGTCCACGTCCACGTCCACGTCCACGTCCAAGTCCACGTCTACGTCCATGTCCACGTCCAAGTCCACGTCCACGTCCACGTCCACGTCTACGTCCACGTCCAGGTCCACGTCCACGTCCAGGTCCAGGTCCACGTCCACGTCCACGTCCAAGTCTATGTCCACGTCCAAGTCCACATCCAAGTCCACATCCACGTCCACGTCCACGTCCAAGTCCACGTCCACGTCCACGTCCACGTCCAAGTCCTCCACATCCACGTCCACGTCCACGTCCACGTCCTCGTCCACGCCCACGTCCACATGGATGTGGTGGACGTGGATGTGGATGTGGTGGACGTGGACGTGGACGTAGACATGGACGTGGACGTGGACGTGGACGTAGACGTGGACGTGGACGTGGACGTGGACGTGGACGTGGACATGGACATGAACGTGGACGTGGACGTGGACGTGGACGTGGACGTGGACATGGATGCCACGTGGACATGGACGTGGACATGGACATGGACGTGACGTGGACATGGACATGGACGTGGACATGGACGTGGACGTGGACGTGGACGTGGACATGTACGTGGACGTGGACGTGGACGTGGACATGGACGTCGACGTGGACGTGGACGTGAAAGTGGATGTGGACCTGGACGTGGACGTGGACGTGGACGTGGACGTGGACGTGGACATGGTCGTGGACGTGGTAGTGGACGTGGACGTGGACGTGGACGTGGACATGGAGGTGGACATGGACATGGACGTAGACATGGACGTGGATATGGACATGGACATGGACATGGACGTGGACGTGGACATGGACATGGACGTGGACGTGGACGTGGACATGGACGTGGACGTGGACGTGGACTTGGACGTGGACGTGGACGTAGACCTGGACGTGGACGTGGACGTGGACAAGGACGTGGACGTGGACGTGGTCGTGGACGTGGACGTGGACGTGGACGTGGTCGTGGACGTGGTCGTGGACGTGGACGTGGACGTGGACGTGGACGTGGACGTGGACGTGGACTTGGACGTGGACGTGGACGTGGACGTGGACGTGGACATGGACGTGAACGTGGACGTGGACGTGGACGTGGACGTGGACGTGGACGTGGACGTGGACGTGGACATGGACGTGGACGTGGACGTGGACGTGGACGTGGACATGGACGTGGTCGTAGACGTGGTCGTAGACGTGGACGTGAACATGGTTGTGGACGTGGACGTGGACGTGGACGTGGACGTGGATGTGGACCTGGACGTGGACGTGGACGTGGACGTGGACGTGGACATGGACGTGGACGTGGACGTGGACATGGACGTGGACGTGGACGTGGACGTGGACGTGGACGTGGACGTGGACGTGGACGTGGACGTGGACATGGACGTGGACGTGGACATGGACGCGGACGTGGACGTGGACGTGGACATGGACATGGACGTGGACGTGGACGTGGACGTGGACGTGGACGTGGACATGGACGTGGACGTGGACATGGACGTGGACGTGGACGTGGACGTGGACATGGACGTGGACGTGGACGTGGACGTGGAAGTGGACATGGACGAGGACATGGTTGTGGACGTGGACGTGGACGTGGACGAGGACATGGTTGTGGACGTGGACGTGGACGTCGACATGGACGTGGACGTGGACGTGGACGTGGACGTGGACATGGACGTGGACGTGGAGGTGGACGTGGAGGTGGACGTAGACGTGGACGAGGACATGGACGTGGACGTGGACGTGGACGTGGACGTGGACATGGTCGTGGACGTGGACGTGGACGTGGACGTGGACGTGCACATGGACGTGGACGTGGACGTGGACGTGGACGTGGACGTGGACGTGGACGTGGACGTGGACATGGACGTGGACGTGGACATGGACGTGGACGTGGACGTGGACGTGGACATGGACATGGACGTGGACATGGACGTGGACGTGGACGTGGACGTGGACGTGGACATGGACGTGGACGTGGACGTGGACGTGGACATGGACGTGGACGTGGACGTGGTCGTAGACGTGGACGTGGACATGGTCGTGGACGTGGACGTGAACGTGGAGGTGGACGTGGACGTGGACGTGGAGGACTTGGACGTGCACATGGACGTGGACGTGGACGTGGACGTGGACGTGGACATGGACGTGGACGTGGACGTGGACGTGGACGTGGACTTGGACGTGGACGTGGACGTGGACGTGGACGTGGACGTCGACGTGGACATGGACGTGGACGTGGACGTGGACGTGGACTTGGACGTGGACGTGGACATGGACGTGGACGTCGACGTGGCAGGGACGTGGACGTGGACGAGAACATGGTTGTGGACGTGGACGTGGACGTGGACATGGACGTGGACGTGGACGTGGACGTGGACGTGGACGTGGACGTGGACGTGGACGTGGACGTGAACGTGGACGTGGACATGGACGTGGACATGGACGTGGACGTGGACGTGGACATGGATGCCACGTGGACATGGACGTGGACATGGACATGGACGTGGACATGGACGTGGACGTGGACGTGGACGTGGACATGGACGTGGACGTGGACGTGGACGTGGACGTGGACGTGGACGTGGACATGGACGTGGACGTGGTAGTGGACGTGGACGTGGACGTGGACATGGAGGTGGACATGGACATGGACGTAGACATGGACGTGGATATGGACATGGACGTGGACATGGACGTGGACGTGGACGTGGACATGGACATGGACGTGGACGTGGAGGTGGACATGGACGTGGACGTGGACATGGACTTGGACGTGGACGTGGACGTGGACATGGACGTGGACGTGGACGTGGACATGGACATGGACGTGGACGTGGACGTGGACGTGGACGTGGACGTGGACATGGACGTGGACGTGGACGTGGACGTGGAGGTGGACGTGGACATGGACGTGGAGGTGGACGTGGTCGTAGACGTGGACGTGAACATGGTTGTGCACATGGACGTGAACGTGGACGTGGACGTGGACGTGGACGTGGACGTGGACGTGGAGGACTTGGACGTGGACATGGACGTGGACGTGGACGTGGACGTGGACATGGACGTGGACGTGGACGTGGACGTGGACGTGGACGTGGACTTGGACGTGGACGTGGACGTGGACGTGGACGTGGACGTGGACATGGACGTGGACGTGGACGTGGACGTGGACTTGGACGTGGACGTGGACATGGACGTGGACGTGGACGTGGCAGGGACGTGGACGTGGACGTGGACGTGGACGTGGACGTGGATATGGACGTGGACGTGGACGTGGATGTGGACGTGGACGTGGACGTGGACGTGGACGTGAACGTGGACGTGGACATGGACGTGGACATGGACGTGGACGTGGACGTGGACATGGATGCCACGTGGACATGGACGTGGACATGGACATGGACGTGGACATGGACGTGGACGTGGACGTGGACGTGGACGTGGACATGGACGTGGACGTGGACGTGGACGTGGACGTGGACATGGACGTGGACGTGGTAGTGGACGTGGACGTGGACGTGGACGTGGACATGGAGGTGGACATGGACATGAACGTAGACATGGACGTGGATATGGACATGGACGTGGACGTGGACGTGGACATGGACGTGGACGTGGACATGGACATGGACGTGGACGTGGACGTGGATTTGGACGCGGATGTGGACATGGATTTGGACGTGGACGTGGACGTGGACGTGGACGTGGACGTGGAGGTGGACGTGGATGTGGACGTGGAGGTGGACGTGGACGTGGACGTGGACGTGGAGGTGGACGTGGACGTGGACGTGGACGTGGACGTGGTCGTGGACGTGGACGTGGACGTGGACGTGGACCTGGACGTGGACGTGGACGTGGACGTGGACGTGGACGTGGACATGGACGTGGACGTGGACGTGGACGTGGACGTAGACGTGGACATGGACGTGGACGTGGACGTGGACGTGGACATGGACGTGGACATGGACGTGGACGTGGACATGGACGTGGACGTGGACGTGGACGTGGACATGGACGTGGACGTGGACGTGGACATGGACATGGACGTGGACGTGGACGTGGACGTGGACATGGACGTGGACGTGGACGTGGATGTGGACGTGGACGTGAACGTGGACGTGGACATGGACGTGGACATGGACGTGGACGTGAACGTGGACGTGGACGTGGACGTGGACGTGGACGTGGACACGGAGGTGGACGTGGACATGGACGTAAACATGGACATGGACGTGGACATGGACGTGGACGTGGACGTGGACGTGGACGTGGACGCGGACGTGGACATGGACGGGGACGTGGACGTGGACATGGACGTGGACGTGGACATGGACGTGGACGTGGTCGTGGACGTGGACGTGGACGTGGTCGTGGACGTGGACGTGGTCGTGGACGTGGACGTGGACGTGGACGTGGTCGTGGACGTGGACGTGGACGTGGACGTGGACGTGGACATGGACGTAGACATGGACGTGGACGTGGACGTGGACGTGGACATGGACATGGACGTGGATGTGGACATGGACTTGGACGTGGACGTGGACGTGGACGTGGCATGGACGTGACATGGACGTGGACGTGGACGTGGACGTGGACGTGGTCGTGGACGTGGTCGTGGACATGGACGTGGACGTGGTCGTGGACGTGGACGTGGACGTGGACGTGGTCGTGGTCGTGGACGTGGACGTGGACGTGGACGTGGACGTGGACGTGGACGTGGACGTGGTCGTGGACATGGACGTGGACATGGACGTGGACGTGGACATGGACGTGGACATGGACGTGGACGTGGACGTAGACGTGGACGTGGACGTGGTCGTGGACATGGACGTGGACGTGGACGTGGACGTGGACGTGGACGTGGACGTGGACGTGGAGGTGGACGTGGACGTGGACGTGGACATGGACGTGGACGTGGACGTGGACGTGGACGTGGACGTGGACGTGGACGTAGACGTGGACGTGGACGTGGACGTGGACGTGGACGTGGACGTGGACGTGGACATGGACGTGGACGTGGACGTGGACCTGGACGTGGACATGGACGTGGACATGGACGTGGACGTGGACGTGGTCGTGGACATGGACGTGGACGTGGACGTGGACGTGGACGTGGACGTGGAGGTGGACGTGGACGTGGACGTGGACATGGACGTGGACGTGGACGTGGACGTGGACGTGGACATGGACGTGGACGTAGACGTGGACGTGGACGTGGACGTGGACGTGGACATGGACGTGGTCGTGGACGTGGACCTGGACGTGGACATGGACGTGGACATGGACGTGGACGTGGACATGGACGTGGACATGGACGTGGACGTGGACGTGGACGTGGACGTGGACATGGACGTGGACGTGGACATGGACGTGGACGTGGACGTGGACATGGACGTGGACGTGGATGTGGAGGACTTGGACGTGGACATGGACGTGGACATGAACGTGGACGTGGACGTGGACGTGGACGTGGACATGGTCGTGGACGTGGACGTGGACGTGGACATGGACGTGGACGTGGACGTGGAGGTGGACCTGGACGTGGATATGGACGTGGACATGGACATGGACGTGGACATGGACGTGGACGTGGACGTGGACGTGGACATGGACGTGGATGTGGACGTGGACATGGACATGGACGTGGACATGGACGTGGACGTGGACATGGACGTCGACGTGGACATGGACGTGGACGTGGACGTGGACCTGGACATGGACATGGACATGGACGTGGACGTGGACATGGACGTGGACGTGGAGGTGGACGTGGAGGTGGACGTGGACGTGGACGTGGACATGGACGTGGACGTGGACGTGGACGTGGACGAGGACATGGACATGGTCGTGGACGTGGACGTGGACATGGACATGGACGTGGACGTGGACGTGGACGTGGACATGGGCGTGGACATGGACGTGGACTTGGACGTGGACGTGGACGTGGACGTGGACGTGGACGTGGTCGTGGACGTGGTCGTGGAGGTGGACGTGGACGTGGAGGTGGACGTGGACGTGGACGTGGACGTGGACGTGGACGTGGTCGTGGACGTGGACGTGGACGTGGACGTGGACGTGGACGTGGACGTGGATGTGGACGTGGACATGGACGTCGACATGGACGTGGACGTGGAGGACTTGGACGTGGACATGGACGTGGACGTGGACGTGGACGTGGACGTGGACGTGGACGTCGACATGGACGTGGACGTGGACATGGACGTGGACATGGAAATGGACGTGGACGTGGACATGGACGTGGACATGGACATGGACGTGGACGTGGACATGGACGTGGACGTGGACGTGGACATGGACGTGGACGTGGACGTGGACGTGGACGAGGACGTGGACGTCGACGTGGACATGGACGTGGACATGGACGTGGAGGTGGACATGGATGTGGACCTGGACGTGGACATGGACGTGGACGTGGACATGGACGTGGACGTGGACGTGGACGTGGACATGGACGTGGACCGTGGACGTGGACATGGACGTGGACATGGACGTGGACGTGGACGTGGACGTGGACGTGGACATGGACGTGGACGTGGACGTGGACGTGGACGTGGACGTGGACGTGGACGTGGACGTGGACGTGGACGTGGACGTGGACGTGGACGTGGACATGGACGTCGACATGGACGTGGACGTGGACATGGACGTGGACATGGACGTGGACGTGGACGTGGACATGGACGTGGACGTGGACGTGGACATGGACGTGGACGTGGACGTGGACGTGGACGTGGACGTGGACGTCGACGTGGACATGGACGTGGACATGGACGTGGACGTGGACATGGATGTGGACCTGGACGTGGACATGGACGTGGACGTGGACATGGACGTGGACGTGGACGTGGACGTGGACATGGACGTGGACGTGGACGTGGACATGGACGTGGACGTGGACATGGACGTGGACATGGACGTGGACGTGGACGTGGACGTGGACGTGGACGTGGACATGGACGTGGACGTGGACGTGGACGTGGACGTGGTCGTGGACGTGGACATGGACGTGGACGTGGACGTGGACATGGACGTGGACGTGGACGTGGACGTGGACGTGGACGTGGACGTCGGCGTGGACATGGACGTGGACATGGACGTGGACGTGGACATGGATGTCGACCTGGACGTGGACATGGACGTGGACGTGGACATGGACGTGGACGTGGACGTGGACGTGGACATGGACGTGGACGTGGACGTGGACATGGACGTGGACGTGGACGTGGACGTGGACATGGACGTGGACGTGGACGTGGACATGGACGTGGACGTGGACGTGGACGTGGACGTGGACGTGGACATGGTCGTGGACGTGGACGTGGACGTGGACGTGGACATGGACGTGGACGTGGACGTGGACGTGGACGTGGACGTGGACGTGGATATGGACGTGGACGTGGACATGGACGTGGATATGGACGTGGAGGTGGACATGGACGTGGACATGGATGTGGACGTGGACGTGGACGTGGACGTGGACGTGGAGGTGGACGTGGAGATGGACGTGGACGTGGAGGTGGACGTGGAGGTGGATGTGGACGTGGACATGGTCGTGGACGTGGACGTGGACATGGTCGTGGACGTGGACGTGGACGTGGACGTGGACCTGGACGTGGACGTGGACGTGGACGTGGACGTGGACATGGACGTGGACGTGGACGTGGACGTGGACGTAGACGTGGACATGGACGTGGACGTGGACGTGGACGTGGACATGGACGTGGACATGGACGTGGACGTGGACATGGACGTGGACGTGGACGTGGACGTGGACATGGACGTGGAGGTGGAGGTGGACGTGGACGTGGACGTGGACGTGGACGTAGACGTGGACGTGGACGTGGATGTGGACGTGAACTGGACATGGACATGGACGTGGACATGGACGTGGACGTGGACGTGGACGT
Source organism: Closterium sp. NIES-65 (assembly GCA_948144175.1). Lineage (NCBI taxonomy): Eukaryota > Viridiplantae > Streptophyta > Zygnematophyceae > Desmidiales > Closteriaceae > Closterium > Closterium sp. NIES-65. The sequence continues at coordinate 26,931 of CANXME010001336.1, forward strand.
GGACGTGGACGTGGACGTAGACGTGGACGTGGACGTGGACATGGACGTGGACGTGGACATGGACGTGGACGTGGACGTGGACGTGGACATGGACGTGGAGGTGGAGGTGGACATGGACGTGGACGTGGACGTGGACGTGGACGTGGACGTAGACGTGGACGTGGACGTGGACGTGGACGTAGACGTGGACGTGGACGTGGATGTGGACATGGTCGTGGACGTGGACGTGGACGTGGACGTGGACCTGGACGTGGACGTGGACGTGGACGTGGACGTGGACGTGGACATGGACGTGGACGTGTACGTGGACGTGGACGTAGACGTGGACATGGACGTGGACGTGGACGTGGACGTGGACGTGGACGTAGACGTGGACGTGGACGTGGACGTGGACGTGAACTGGACATGGACATGGACGTGGACATGGACGTGGACGTGGACGTGGACGTGGACATGGACGTGGACGTGGACGTGGACGTGGACGTGGACATGGACGTGGACGTGGACGTGGACGTGGACCTGGACGTGGACGTGGACCTGGACGTGGTCGTGGACGTGGACATGGACGTGGACGTGGACGTGGACGTGGACGTGGACCTGGACGTGGTCGTGGACGTGGTCGTGGACGTGGACGTGGACGTGGACGTGGACGTGGTCGTGGACGTGGACGTGGACGTGGACGTGGACGTGGACGTGGACTTGGACGTGGACGTGGACTTGGACATGGACGTGGACTTGGACGTGGACGTGGACATGGACGTGGACGTGGACGTGGACGTGGACATGGACGTGGACGTGGACGTGGACATGGACTTGGACGTGGACGTGGACGTGGACGTGGTCGTGGACGTGGACGTGGACGTGGACGTGGACGTACATGGACGTGGACGTGGACGTGGACGTGGACCTGGACGTGGACGTGGACGTGGACGTCGACGTGGACGTGGACGTGAACGAGGACGTGAACGTGAACGTGGTCATGGACGTGGACATGGACGTGGACGTGAACGTGGACGTGGACGTGGACGTGAACGTGGACGTGAACGTGGACGTGGTCATGGATGTGGACATGGACGTGGACGTGAACGTGGACGTGGACGTGGATGTGGATGTGGACGTGGACATGGAGGTGGACGTGGACATGGACGTGGACATGGACATGGACGTGGACATGGACGTGGACGTGGACGTGGACGTGGACGTAGACGTGGACGTGGACGTGGACGTGATTGTGGACGTGGACATGGACGTGGACATGGACGTGGACATGGACGTGGACGTGGACGTGGACGTGGACGTGGACGTGGACGTGGACCTGGACGTGGACGTGGACGTGGACGTGGACGTGGACGTGGTAGTGGACGTGGTCGTGGACGTGGTAGTGGACGTGGACGTGGACGTGGACGTGGTCGTGGACGTGGACGTGGACGTGGACGTGGACATGGACATGGACGTAGACATGGACGTGGACATGGACATGGACGTGGACATGGACGTGGACGTGGACGTGGACGTGGACATGGACATGGACGTGGACGTGGACATGGACGTGGACGTGGACATGGACTTGGACGTGGACGTGGACGTGGACATGGACGTGGACGTGGACGTGGACGTGGACGTGGAAGTGGTCGTGGACGTGGACGTGGATGTGGACGTGGACGTGGTCGTGGACGTGGACGTGGACGTGGACGTGGTCGTGGTCATGGACGTGGACGTGGACGTGGACCTGGACCTGGACGTGGACGTGGACGTGGAGGACTTGGACGTGGACATGGACGTGGACGTGGACGTGGACGTGGACGTGGACATGGACGTGGACGTGGACGTGGACGTGGACGTGGACATGGACGTGGACATGGACGTGGACGTGGACATGGACGTGGACATGGACGTGGACGTGGACATGGACGTGGACGTGGACGTGGACGTGGACGTGGGCCTGGACGTGGACATGGACGTGGACGTGGACGTGGACGTAGACGTGGACGTGGATGTGGACGTGGACGTGAACGTGGACGTGGACATGGACGTGGACATGGACGTGGACGTGAACGTGGACGTGGACGTGGACGTGGACGTGGACGTGGACATGGAGGTGGACGTGGACATGGACGTAAACATGGACATGGACGTGGACATGCACGTGGACGTGGACGTGGACGTGGACGCGGACGTGGACATGGACGGGGACGTGGACGTGGACATGGACGTGCACGTGGACATGGACGTGGACGTGGTCGTGGACGTGGACGTGGACGTGGTCGTGGACGTGGTCGTGGACGTGGACGTGGACGTGGACGTGGTCATGGACGTGGACGTGGACGTGGACGTGGACGTGGACGTGGACATGGACGTAGACATGGACGTGGACGTGGACGTGGACGTGGACTTGGACATGGACGTGGATGTGGACATGGACTTGGACGTGGACGTGGACGTGGACGTGGCATGGACGTGACATGGACGTGGACGTGGACGTGGACGTGGACGTGGACGTGGTCGTGGACGTGGTCGTGTACATGGACGTGGACGTGGTCGTGGACGTGGACGTGGACGTGGACGTGGTCGTGGTCGTGGACGTGGACGTGGACGTGGACGTGGACGTGGACGTGGTCGTGGACATGGACGTGGACATGGACGTGGACGTGGACATGGACGTGGACATGGACGTGGACGTGGACGTAGACGTGGACCTGGACGTGGTCGTGGACATGGACGTGGACGTGGACGTGGACGTGGACGTGGACGTGGACGTGGACGTGGACGTGGACGTGGACATGGACGTGGACGTGGACGTGGACGTGGACGTGGACATGGACGTGGACATGGACGTGGACGTGGACATGGACGTGGACATGGACGTGGACGTGGACGTGGACGTGGACATGGACGTGGACGTGGACATGGACGTGGACGTGGACGTGGACATGGACGTGGACGTGGATGTGGAGGACTTGGACGTGGACATGGACGTGGACATGGACGTGGACGTGGACGTGGACGTGGACATGGTCGTGGACGTGGACGTGGACGTGGACATGGACGTGGACGTGGACGTGGAGGTGGACCTGGACGTGGATATGGACGTGGACATGGACATGGACGTGGACATGGACGTGGACGTGGACGTGGACGTGGACATGGACGTGGATGTGGACGTGGACGTGGACATGGACGTGGACATGGACGTGGACGTGGACATGGACGTCGACGTGGACATGGACGTGGACGTGGACGTGGACCTGGACATGGACGTGGACATGGACGTGGACGTGGACATGGACGTGGACGTGGAGGTGGACGTGGAGGTGGACGTGGACGTGGACGTGGACATGGACGTGGACGTGGACGTGGACGTGGACGAGGACATGGACATGGTCGTGGACGTGGACGTGGACGTGGACATGGACATGGACGTGGACGTGGACGTGGACGTGGACGTGGACATGGGCGTGGACATGGACGTGGACTTGGACGTGGACGTGGACGTGGACGTGGACGTGGACGTGGTCGTGGACGTGGTCGTGGAGGTGGACGTGGACGTGGACGTGGACGTGGACGTGGACGTGGACGTGGACGTGGTCGTGGACGTGGACGTGGACGTGGACATGGTCGTGGACGTGGACGTGGACGTGGACGTGGACATGGACGTGGACGTGGACGTGGACGTGGACATGGACGTCGACATGGACGTGGACGTGGAGGACTTGGACGTGGACATGGACGTGGACGTGGACGTGGACGTGGACGTGGACGTGGACGTGGACATGGACGTCGACATGGACGTGGACGTGGACATGGACGTGGACATGGACATGGACGTGGACGTGGACATGGACGTGGACGTGGACGTGGACATGGACGTGGACGTGGACGTGGACGTGGACGTGGACGTCGACGTGGACATGGACGTGGACATGGACGTGGACGTGGACATGGATGTGGACCTGGACGTGGACATGGACGTGGACGTGGACATGGACGTGGACGTGGACATGGACGTGGACGTGGACGTGGACATGGACGTGGACGTGGACATGGACGTGGACATGGACGTGGACGTGGACATGGACGTGGACGTGGACGTGGACATGGACCTGGACGTGGACGTTGACGTGGACATGGACGTGGACGTGGACGTGGACATGGACGTGGACGTGGACGTGGACGTGGACGTGGACGTGGACATGGTCGTGGACGTGGACGTGGACGTGGACGTGGACGTGGACGTGGACATGGACGTGGACGTGGACGTGGACGTGGACGTGGACGTGGACGGGGATATGGACGTGGACGTGGACATGGACGTGGATATGGACGTGGAGGTGGACATGGACGTGGACATGGATGTGGACGTGGACGTGGACGTGGACGTGGACGTGGACGTGGAGGTGGACGTGGACATGGACGTGGACGTGGAGGTGGACGTGGAGGTGGATGTGGACGTGGACATGGTCGTGGACGTGGACGTGGACGTGGACATGGTCGTGGACGTGGACGTGGACGTGGACGTGGACGTGGACGTGGACGTGGACGTGGACATGGACGTGGACATGGACGTGGACGTGGACATGGACGTGGACGTGGACATGAACGTGGACATGGACGTGTACGTGGACGTGGACGTGGACATGAACGTGGACATGGACATGGACGTGGACATCGACGTGGATGTGGACGTGGACGTGGACGTGGACATGGATGTGGACGTGGACGTGGATGTGGACGTGGACATGGACGTGGACCTGGACGTGGATGTGGACGTAGACGTGGACGTGGACATGGACGTGGACATGGACGTGGACGTGGACGTGGACGTGGACATGGACGTGGACGTGGACGTGGACGTGGACATGGACGTGGACGTGGACGTGGACGTGGACGTGGACGTGGACGTGGACGTGGTCGTGGACGTGGACGTGGACGTGGACGTGGACGTGGACGTGGACGTGGACGTGGACGTGGACGTGGAGGACTTGGACGTGGACATGGACGTGGACGTGGACGTGGACGTGGACGTGGACATGGACGTGGACGTGGACGTGGACGTGGACGTGGACGTGGACGTGGACGTGGACATGGACGTGGACGTGGACGTGGACATGGACGTGGACGTGGACGTTGTTATAGTCTAGAGTCCACTTAGGGGTCGTAGATGCCCTTGAAACCACCTCAGCAGAATCTGACGACTTCAAACCGCCTCTGTTCAAAACGTCGTCACGATCAGCTCCGATATCAAACGAAGCCGAAACTTGGACAGACGTTAGCTTCAAGTGTTTGCTTTCTAACGGTATATAGCTTGCTGTCATCAGAGATGTATGCGCTACGCAGTGAACAAAAACGTAAGCTCGGCTGAAAAACGAGTAGTTTCATTGATGCAAGGAAGAGGTTGAGTACAACATTGCCTAGGGGACTCTTAAGGGGTTGGGACCATCCTGGGAACTCAGAGAAGGTTGAGTCCTAGGGGAGAAAGGCTAGAGAAGGATGGGAAACGTCCTAGCTAGGTCAGCAAAGCCAACCACACTTGGATGTTCAGAGCTGTACTCAAGGCTACCAATAGTGAGTCAAGCCAACCATGAGTCAGCTTGTCTTCCCACTTGCACCCTCTTGCAAGCTGCTTCCAGGAAGACCACACTTCTCAAAAGGAGGGTGGTAGAGTCCCATTTGACCACCTGTACTTCTTGTCTCATTCCCTGTCCCTGCACTATTGGCATGACAACAATGAAAGGGTGGCAAGGGAAATGCTGCCAACAGTGCACCATGACTACGGAACAGTAACTTTCGACAGCTGTCACGTGCTGCTCCGATGCTGGGTTGTCCTGAAACTCGGTGAACACCTGCAAAACAAGGCAAAGGACTGCCACACTAATTTTCAGACCAATCGAAGCTCGGTAGATGAGTCAGCAGCCGAAATGGTGAACTCGGGTGTTACCAAAAAAGAGTAACACACACTTCCGGGATGCCATAAATCTTGAAACTAAAAATGTTGCCATGCCTTGTAAACTGCTTCAATGATTCTGAAACTTTGAGGGTATGAAGAACACATGTTCAAGCACCACCCCACAATTCCAGAAGCTAAGCAGGCTTGTAGGCTGAATGGGAGTGCGATGACCGTGCCACTGTAGTACTTTGGCACAACAAACTCCCCCTCATCGTGCTCTCATTCCTCCCTTAGCTGCTCCCTGAAGCTGCCTCCCTTAGTTGAAGGACATGCCACACAAGGTGGCACAGATCCAATGCTGATGCTCTGCAAGCCGCTTAGTCAAGAAATCCGCAGGTTGCTTGGTAGTGTTGATGTAGTGCAAGGAGATGGTGCCCTTCTTCACCTCCTTCCTCACCCAATGCCACTTGATATGCATGTGCTTGTTCAGCCCATGGAGCACAGCATTACGCGCCATTGCAATTGCTCCTTGGCTGTCACAAAACACAGGTGTAGGACCCTCTTGCTCCTGCCCCAACTCCTCAAGCAACCTCCTCATCCAAACCACCTCCTTCACTCCATGAAACAACGCCATGTACTCGCTCTCCGTTGATGAGTGAGCTATCTCTCCTTGCTTCTTAGACTTCCAACTCACTGGACTCCCTCCAACACAGCATATATAGCCACCATGGGATGAACCATCACTGATGTCACTTGCCCAGGTAGCATCGGTGAAGCACGAGAGGTACAAATGATCACGCCTTGCGGGTGCACCAATCTTTGTGCTCACCTCCTCCACTCCCTTTTGCTTCAGCTGCCCATGCACTGAATATTGCAGCCCCACCCTTGAGGTTGCCATGCAGTACCTCACCAGCCTCTCTGCTGCATCCAGGTGCTCTTGAAGGGGCCTAGACACCACACGAGCGAGCTGTGAAACTGAAAACGCAATGTCGGGGCGAGTGTTGACTGAAGCGTACATCAAGCTCCCCACCATTGACTGGAACCGACGCTGCAACTCGTACTCCAACACCTCACCCTCCTCTTCATCAAGGTGCAGCTGAAACCCTGAGGGTAAAGGAGTCTTCACACTCCTCCCTTCCTCCAGCCCATACTTCTCCCCCATGGCTGCAAGGTACTTGTGTTGGTGAAGCCTCAACCATCCCTTCACCTCGTCCCGCTCCACGTGAAGACCAAGGTAATACCCCACTGGTCCAAGGGCCTTGCATTGAAAGGTCTCTTTCAGCTTCCCTTGCACCTCCTTGATCCTCTCTAGGAATGGAGAGAAGAGGAGGATGTCATCGACATAGACAAGGAGAAATACCTTCTCCTCCTCCCCCTCGGTCATGAAGAGACTCTCGTCGCACCCGCTAACTTTGGAGCCAAGAGCCTCCAACACCTCCACCAGCCTTGCATACCAGCACCTTGGAGCTTGTTTGAGGCCATAGATGGCCTTGTTGAGCCTGCAAACACGTCCGCTCCCATCATCATACCCCTCTGGCTGCTTCATGTAGATCTCCTCATCTACCATGCCATAGAGGAATGCCGTCTTCACATCCATTTGCTCCACCTTCCAGCCACAAACGGCAGCGGCTGCTAGCAACAACCGGAGCGTAGGAGCCTTGGCAACAGGAGCAAACACCTCTTGAAAGTCAATTCCCTCCCTCTGCTGAAAGCCTTTGATCACAAGCCTTGTCTTGCGCCTCTCCAACCTCCCCTCCGCATCGGTCTTCACACGTAACACCCACGTGCAGTCCAATGCCTTCCTTCCTGGGGGAAGATTGGTAAGGGTCCATGTTTCATTCTCCATGTGGCTCTGGAACTCATCCTCCCTAGAAGCCAGCCATGCCTCTCGATCATCTCCAGCGAGAGCTTCCTCCATTGACGCCGGCTCATGAGGTAAGTTGACGCCAAAGCAACAAATCTGCTCCATCTCCCCCTCAGCTCCCTTCTCCTCCTCATATTCCTCCTCTTGGACCAGCAATGCCTTGGGAACCCCAAGCCTTTCATACTTGAGGAAATCCCTTGGATGGGCAGCTCTCTTGGGCCTCTCCTTGGCTGCTCCTTCCTTGGCTCCACCACGGACAGCATCACGCTTCCCTTGGGTTGTGCGCCTTGATGGAAGCTTAGGAGATGGTGTAGGCTGCTGCACCTCCTCATCGGTGTCACCTCTCTCAGCTATAGGGGCCTCCCCTTGCTGTAGTACTTCTTCCACATCTACTGCCTCCCCTTCAGCACCTCCCAAGTCATGTGACACCTCTGTCAACTCTGAAGATGAGGACAACTCGATGGGAATGAGAAGTGGGTCGTTGGTTCCCACCTCTATTCCAAGCGGAATGGTGACCTTGCTCCTCCCCCGCTCCGACCACTCCTTGAACATGAGCCCCTCCATGAACTTGGCATCTCTGGTGGTGAAGATGGTGTTGGATTTTGGGTCCCACATGAGCCAGCCCTTGCTCCCCCGTGCAAGACCCAAATGAACAGCCCACACCGCCGCCGCTTGAAGCTTGTCACGCTTCTCCTTAGGGACATGCACGAGCCCCATGCACCCGAAGACACGAAGCATATCAACCAGGGGCTTCTTGCCACTCCACTTCTCCATAGGGACCCAATGCTGACCTCCCACATGAGTCAACACCCGGTTCTTGATGACGGTAGCATGACGAATAGTGAGGGGCCAGAACCGCAAGGGTAGACCCGAGTCCACCAATATCGTTCTCCCGCCCTCTATAATGGTCCGGTTCGCTCTCTCTGCCACGCCGTTGGACTGAGGGGTGTAGGCCGTGGTGAGCTGCTGCTTGATGCCATGCCGCTTCAACCAGCTCCGGAACTCCGCTCCCCCCACCACGGTCGCTACGAATCGCCTTCACCCGCTTGCCGCTCTCTCGCTCCACCATGGGCAGCCACTCTTCAATGATGACCCTTGCAGCATCACTCTTCTTTGCAAGTGGAAAAGACCAGGTGAGCCTTGTATAATCATCCACCATAGTCATGGAATACAGGGCCCCACCATCTCCTTTCACCTTCATGGGCCCCACAAGATCCACGTGCACGAGCTCCACCGGGTCACTTGACCGCCCCACCGTCGAATGGAAGGGAAATCGTGAGAACTTGCTGGTCAAGCAAGTCTCACAAGAGCCCACCTCCTTGGGCTCCCCCTTTATCCTCAGCCCCTTGACTCTTTCCTCCTTAAACAGCTGATGTAACTGAGGTAGCGCCACGTGGCCAAAGCGACGGTGTGCGGTGAGCCAATCCGTCTCACCCGTATCAGGAGTTAAACTTGGTAGTGCACCCCCCCCATGCACAAGCACCCCACCATCACTGCCATCACCACCTCCTCCACTGGTTACGTGGCTTGCATGCCCTTCTCTTACAGCTTCAGCAGCCAAGCGCGCAGCCGCCTCCTTCCATGGCAGCACCGGTATCTCCCACATGGACCGGTGCATGTCCTTGCCGCCTCGGAGGTCCCACAACAGGCGCCCATCCAGAGTTGCCTTGAACACCTTTGTGCCCATCATCTCCATCTTCATCCCTGCCTCACTCAATGCCTTGGTAGAGAGAAGGTTGGCACATAGTCCAGGGACAAGGAGAACACGCTTCAGCCCCACAAGCCTCCCATCCGCACCCATAAACATGGCTCTCCCCTCGCCACGCACGGGTACAACTTGGCCGGTGGCTGAAACAACGGTGGCTGCCTTTGATGGCCTGACTTCATCCAGAAGATCCTCTCGGTTGGTCATGGTCATGAAGGCTCCCGTGTCGATGACCCAATGGGAGGAACGGTGAAGAGAAACCTTGCTGGCTGGTACAACCATATCCTCGGAGCATGCCTCTCCTACATGGTAGAACATGCCGCCATGTCCGCCGGCACCTCCATCGCCCTCCTCACTGCCCATGCCTTCTCCCATAGCTCCATGAACACCCTTAGAGCCTTCAATTGATGGCTGACCAGGCCTCCAACCATCAGGTAGCTTGCGACACTTAAACCATGGGTGACCTTCCACATGGCAATACCAACACTTGCCGCCACACCGCTTGCCTCCCTTATTGCTACGCTTCCCTCCTGAATACTGCTCCCCTCCAGAGCCTTCCTTGGCCTTGCCTTTCTTGCTGCCACGTCCCTTGAAGCCTTTCATGCCATAGGCAGAGCCTCCACCTTCACCGGCAGTGGCGGTCAGCTCCTTCCTCCGAAACTCCTCTTGAAGGACTTGAGCACGAATCCACTCAAGGGACCACGAGTCCTTCATGCCATTGAGGTTGACCACCAAGGGGCCCCACGACTCCGGCAGCAGGGAGAGAGCCTTGTAGCACTTGATCTTTTCAGGGTAGTCCACACCAGCAGCAGAGAGCTTCACATAGAGGTCCCGGAGTTGATCGAACGCTCCTTGTACGGCATCACCCTCGTTGATCTTCACCGCATGGAGTTGTCGTTCGAGCACCACCACCATCGCTTCGCTGCTGGGGGCATGGACATCCTTCAATATTTTCCATGCCTTGGGACCACACTGGATATCCTTGATGAGATGCTTGATGTGGTGCAGCTGGTTGGATGAGAGGCATTGAGAGAGAAGGAAAAATCCATCCTTGGATCGGCGATCCCATTCCTTGGTCGCTCCTTCGCTCGCAGGCCTCTTCAATTCTCCATCCATCACTTCAAGCAGCCCATAATGGTTAAATAGGAGCTCCATCCTGAAGCTCCATGATGCCCAATCCTCCCCAGAGAACTTCTCTAGGTTGAATGCCTTCACATCATCCTTGGCAGGTGTTGAAACGGATGCTATTGGTGAAGATCCGCCTGCAACGCCTCTTCCTGCTTCCCCAGCGCCTCTCACGCCACCACTGCCACTAGGACCAGCTGGAGCAGAACCTTCAGCCTCCATGTTGACCCAGGAACAGAGAAGAACCGCTCTGATACCACTTGTTATAGTTTAGAGTCCACTTAGGGGTCGTAGATGCCCTTGAAACCACCTCAGCAGAATCTGACGACTTCAAACCACCTCTGTTCAAAACGTCGTCACGATCAGCTCCAATATCAAACGAAGCTGAAACTTGGACAGACGTTAGCTTCAAGTGTCTGCTTTCTAACGGTATATAGCTTGCTTTCATCAGAGATGTATGCGCTACGCAGTGAACAAAAACGTAAGCTCGGCTGAAAAACGAGTAGTTTCATTGATGCAAGGAAGAGGTTGAGTACAACATTGCCTAGGGGACTCTTAAGGGGTTGGGACCATCCTGGGAACTCAGAGAAGGTTGAGTCCTAGGGGAGAAAGGCTAGAGAAGGATGGGAAACGTCCTAGCTAGGTCAGCAAAGCCAACCACACTTGGATGTTCAGAGCTGTACTCAAGGCTACCAATAGTGAGTCAAGCCAACCATGAGTCAGCTTGTCTTCCCACTTGCACCCTCTTGCAAGCTGCTTCCAGGAAGACCACACTTCTCAAAAGGAGGGTGGTAGAGTCCCATTTGACCACCTGTACTTCTTGTCTCATTCCCTGTCCCTGCACCATTGGCATGACAACAATGAAAGGGTGGCAAGGGAAATGCTGCCAACAGTGCACCATGACTACGGAACAGTAACTTTCGACAGCTGTCACGTGCTGCTCCGATGCTGGGTTGTCCTGAAACTCGGTGAACACCTGCAAAACAAGGCAAAGGACTGCCACACTAATTTTCAGACCAATCAAAGCTCGGTAGATGAGTCAGCAGCCGAAATGGTGAACTCGGGTGTTACCAAAAAAAGAGTAACACACACTTCCGGGATGCCATAAATCTTGAAACTAAAAATGTTGCCATGCCTTGTAAACTGCTTCAATGATTCTGAAACTTTTGAGGGTATGAAGAACACATGTTTCAAGCACCACCCCACAAAATTCCAGAAGCTAAGCAGGCTTGTAGGCTGAATGGGAGTGCGATGACCGTGCCACTGTAGTACTTTGGCACAACAGACGTGGACGTGGAGGTGGACCGTGGACGTGGACGTGGACGTGGACGTGGACATGGTCGTGGACGTGGACGTGGACGTGGACGTGGACGTGGACGTGGACGTGGACGTGGACATGGACGTGGACATGGACGTGGACGTGGACGTGGACGTGGACGTGGACATGGACGTGGACGTGGACGTGGACGTGGACATGGACGTGGACATGGACATGGACGTGGACATGGACATGGACGTGGACATGGACGTGGACGTGGACGTGGACGTGGACGTGGACGTGGTCGTAGACGTGGACGTGGACATGGACGTGGACGTGGATGTGAACGTGGACGTGGACGTGGACGTGGACGTGGAGGACTTGGACGTGGACATGGACGTGGACGTCGAGTGGACATGGACGTGGAACATGGTCGTGGACGTGGACGTGGACGTGGACGTGGTCG
>CANXME010001337.1:10000-22500 GCA_948144175.1 Closterium sp. NIES-65
TCCTCCCCTGCACATCTGGGGCTCTGCATTTAATTTTAGCCAGAGCCCCCGCCTCCCAGATGGCCCTCCGCACCACAAGTACGTCCCGCCCCCTACCTCTGGGGGTCAAAGTGCATGCCAACCCTCCGAAGAGTGTCGACGCACACAAAACATTCGGGCGTCCCGGTCCACGTCTCACGTGTCCCCATGTGGTGAATCATAGAGGCCTCGAAGGCTCGACGGATTGCCTGGGCAACCCGCCGGACCTTTGTGGAGAGGGTCCTTTACCTCCTCTTCCACGTATTATTACTACAAAAAGTAGCTCGATCACCGTGGCTTACCTGCAATTAAAGGCTTTGAACGCACAGAAGGGCGGGTGTGATAGCCAAAAAAAAACAACGCCTTCCTCCTAGTCCAGTCACATGGATTACGTTGGCTTACCAACATTTGCGGCCAAGACATAAAGTGAGCCCGAAAGAGGGACATCACGACGCTACCATGCAGTGCTCGTGGACCAATCACTAGGATCACGTTGGGTTACCTTGATACGGGGCTCCAATCTAATCTTACCGGGGCATTAGGGACACAAAAACTGCTGGGAAAAGTACTCATGGATTATTCCTAGGGCCAATCACTCGGATAACGTTGGGTTACCATCATTTGGGGGAATTGAAAAACCCCCACCGAGGGGAATCCACCCAGCCCGGATGGTGGTCCGGACCCCAACCTTGGTGGAACCGGATCCACCCGGGTCGGGTGGGGGTCCGGACCATCCCGCGTGGGAACCGGATCCACCCATGGCCGGGTGGTGGGGGTCCGGATCATCCCGGGCGGGAACCGGATCCACCCAGGCCGGGTGGGGGTCCGGACCACCCCGGTTGGGAACCGAATCCATCCTGAGCGGGTGGGAACCGGATGGACCCAGGCCGGGCGGGGGTCCGGACCAGCCCGGGTGGGGACCGGATGGACCCATCCCGGGTGGGAACCGAGCCCACCAGAGCCTAGGTCCTATAGAGGGACAAAGAAGAGCTGACACTAATTTATTCCTAGGCCAATCACTCGGATCACGTTGGGTTACCATCATTCTAGGCGTTTAGGAATTCCCCACCGAGGGGAATCCACCCAGGCCGGGTGGGGGTCCGGACCATCCCGGGTGGGATCCGGATGGGGGTCCGGACCCTAAACCCGGGTGGGAACCGGATCCACCCAGGCCAGGTGGGGGTCCGGACCATCCCGGGTGGGAACTGGATCCACCCGGACCGGGTTGGGGTCCGGACCATCCAGGGTGGGAACCGGATCCACCCAGGCCGGGCGGGGGTCCGGACCATCCTGAGTGGGAGCCAGATCCACCCAGGCCGGGTGGGGGTCCGGACCATCCCAGTTGCGGACCGGATGGACCCACCAGAGCCCGGGTCCTAGGGAGGGACAAGGTACCCCTTCCTCATTCCAGGGCCAATCACTCGGATAACGTTGGGTTACCATCATTTGGGGCGTTCAAAAGTGCACCACCAGGGCCCAAGAGAGAGAAAATACAAACTTCCTACTTTATTCCAGGGCCAATCAATCGGATAACGTTGGGTTACCATCATTCGGGGCGTTCGGAAATGCCCCACCAGGGCCCAAGGGAGAGAAGATACAACTCCCTAACCTATTCCAGGGCCAATCACTCGGATAACGTTGGGTTACCATCATTTGGGGCGTTTGAAAATGCCCCACCAGGGCCCAAGGGAGAGAAGATAACAACTCCCCACCCTATTCCAGGGCCAATCACTTGGATAACGTTGGGTTACCATCATTTGGGGCGTTTGAAAATGCCCCACCAGGGCCCAAGGGAGAGAAGATACCAACTCCCCACCCTATTCCAGGGCCAATCACTTGGATAACGTTGGGTTACCATCATTTGGGGCGTTTGGAAATGCCCCACCAGGGCCCAAGTGAGAGAAGATAACAACTCCCTACCCTATTCCAGGGCCAATCACTTGGATAACGTTGGGTTACCATCATTTTGGGCGCTTAAAAATGCCCCACCAGGGCCCAAGGGAGAGAAGATAACAACTCCCCACCCTATTCCAGGGCCAATCACTTGGATAACGTTGGGTTACCATCATTTGGGGCGTTTGGAAATGCCCCACCAGGGCCCAAGTGAGAGAAGATAACAACTCCCTACCCTATTCCAGGGCCAATCACTTGGATAACGTTGGGTTACCATCATTTTGGGCGCTTAAAAATGCCCCACCAGGGCCCAAGGGAGAGAAGATAACAACTCCCCACCCTATTCCAGGGCCAATCACTTGGATAACGTTGGGTTACCATCATTTGGGGCGTTTGGAAATGCCCCACCAGGGCCCAAGTGAGAGAAGATAACAACTCCCTACCCTATTCCAGGGCCAATCACTTGGATAACGTTGGGTTACCATCATTTTGGGCGCTTAAAAATGCCCCACCAGGGCCCAAGGGAGAGAAGATAACAACTCCCCACCCTATTCCAGGGCCAATCACTTGGATAACGTTGGGTTACCATCATTTGGGGCGTTTGGAAATGCCCCACCAGGGCCCAAGTGAGAGAAGATAACAACTCCCTACCCTATTCCAGGGCCAATCACTTGGATAACGTTGGGTTACCATCATTTTGGGCGCTTAAAAATGCCCCACCAGGGCCCAAGGGAGAGAAGATAACAACTCCCCACCCTATTCCAGGGCCAATCACTTGGATAACGTTGGGTTACCATCATTTGGGGCGTTCGGAAATGCCCCACCAGGGCCCAAGTGAGAGAAGATAACAACTCCCTACCCTATTCCAGGGCCAATCACTTGGATAACGTTGGGTTACCATCACTTGGGGCGTTTGAAAATGCCCCACCAGGGCCCAAGGGGGAGAAGACAGCAACTCCCTACCCTATTCCAGGGCCAATCACTCGGATAACGTTGGGTTACCATCATTTGGGGCGTTCGGAAACGCCCCACCATGGCCCAAGGGAGAGAAGATAACAACTCCCTACCCTATTCCAGGGCCAATCACTCGGATAACGTTGGGTTACCATCACTTGGGGCGTTTGAAAATGCCCCACCAGGGCCCAAGGGGGAGAAGATAACAACTCCCTACCCTATTCCAGGGCCAATCACATGGATAACGTTGGGTTACCATCATTTGGGGCAAACCGAAATCCACCACCATGGCACTGGGGAGGGGCAACATACCCGGTTCCCTACCCTATTCCAGGGCCAATCACTCGGATCACGTTGGGTTACCATCATTTGGGGCCATCTTGGGATGGATATGAGCCCGTGCAAGGGTGATTTTGAGCCTTGGCCCCTAAATCCCCCGGTACAATGGAGCGTTTGTCTCATTCCAGCCGGTCAAAAGGACCCTTGGGATGGATATGAACCCGTAGGAAGGTAGCTCCCACCCTGTTTTACACTCCCCCTCGGTCATCCAGGCCTTTACACCGGTAAAAAGAGGTCCCGGAGCCCGTCCGAGCCCGTGCAAGGGTGGAATTCAACCTTGGCCGGTCCTTTGGATCGTTTGCCTCATTCCAGCCGGTCAAATGGACCCTTGGGACGGATATGAGCCCGTAGAAAGGTAGCTCCCGCCCTGGTTTACACTTCCCCTCGGTCATCCGGGCCTTTTCGCCGGGAAGAGGAGGCCCCGGAGCCCGTCCGAGCCCGTGCAAGGGTGGAATTCAACCTTGGCCGGTCCTTTGGATCGTTTGTCTCATTCCAGCCGGTCAAATGGACCCTTGGGACGGATATGAACCCGTGGAAAGGTAGCTCCCGCCCTGTTTTACACTTCCCCCCGGTCATCCGGGCCATTTCACCGGGAAGAGGAGGCCCCGGAGCCCATCCGAGCCCGTGCAAGGGTGGAATTCAACCTTGGCCGGTCCTTTGGATCGTTTGCCTCATTCCAGCCGGTCAAAAGGACGCTTGGGATGTGTATGAGCCCGTAGAGAGGAAGCTCCCGCCCTGGTTTACACTTCCCTCCGGTCACCCAGGTCTTTGCACCGGGAAAAAGAGGTCCCGGAGCCCATCCGAGCCCGTGCAAGGGTGGATTTCAACCTTGGGCGGTCCATTGGAGCGACTGTTTCGGTCCAGCCGGTCAAGAAGACCCTTGGGATGGATATGAACCCGTAGAAAGGAAGCTCCCACCCTGGATTACACTTGCCCCAAATCATCCGGGCCTTTGCACCGGGAAAAAGAGGTCCCAGAGCCCACCCGAGCCCGTGCAAGGGTGGAATTCAACCTTGGCCGGTCCTTTGGATCGTTTGCCTCATTCCAGCCGGTCAAAAGGACCCTTGGGATGGATATGAGCCCGTAGAGAGGAAGCTCCCACCCTGGTTTACACGTCCCCTTGGTCACCCAGGTCTTTGCACCGGGAAAAGGAGGTCCCGGAGCCCATCCGAGCCCGTGCAAGGGTGGATTTCAACCTTGGATGGTCCATTGGAGCAATTGTTTGATTCCAGCCGGTCAAGAAGAGACCCTTGGGATGGATATGAACCCGTAGAAAGGAAGCTCCCACCCTGGTTTACACTTCCCCCAGATCATCCGGGCCTTTGCACCGGGAGAAAGAGGTCCCGGAGCCCACCCGAGCCCATGCAAGGGTGGAATTCAACCTTGGCCGGTCCATTGGAGCGTTTGTCTCATTCCAGCCGGTCAAATGGACCCTTGGGAAGAATATGAACCCGTGGAAAGGAAGCTCCCACCCTGGTTTACACTCCCCCCCGGTCATCCGGGCCTTGGCACCGGGAAAAGGAGGCCCCGGAGCCCACGGGGGGTGCGGTCCGGATCCATCCCATCTAGGGTGGTGTGATCCGGATCCATCCCATCCCGGGTGGGGTTATTTGGATCCATCCAGTCCAGGGTGGTGAGATCCGGATCCATCCCATCCCGGGTGGGGTGATCCGGATCCAGCCCATCCCGAGTGGGGTGATCCGGATCCATCCCAACCGGGGTGGTGTGACCCGGATCCATCACGCCTAGGGTGGTGGGATCCGGATCCATCGACCCGGTTGATCCGGTTCCCCGCCCGGTTCCAGCCCGGATGATCCGGCCGGTCCGGTCCATCCGGTTCCACGTCCGGTTGACCCGGCTCCCCACCCGGTCGATCCGGCCGGTCCGGTAGATCTGGTTCCCCGTCCGGTCCGGTCCAACCGGTTCCAAGTCCGGTTGACCCGGATCCCCACCCGGTCGAGCCGGCCGGTCCAGTAGATCCGGTTCCCCATCCGGTTCCCTACCCGGTTCCGACCCGGTTGATCCGGCTCCCTACCGCGTCGAACCGGTCCCTCACCCGGCCCGGATCCCCACCCGGATGGTCCGGCTTCCCACCCTAGATCCGGTCGATCCGGTACCCGACCCGGTTGGCCGACCCGGTTCCCCACCCGGATGGTCCGGCTTCCTACCCTAGATCCGGTCGGTCCAGTACCCGACCCGGTTCCCCTCCCGGATGGTCCGGCTTCCTACCCTAGACCCGGTCGGTCCGGTACCCGACCCGGTACCGGACCCGGCTCCCCACCCGGATGGTCCGGCTTCCTACCCTAGACCCGGTCGATCCGGTTCCCGACCCGGTACCGGACCCGGTTCCCCACCCGGATGGTCCTGTTCCCTAACCTAGATCCGGTTCCCTTCCCGGATGACCCGGATGATCCGGTTCCCCGGTCGGATGGTCCGGTCGATCCGGTTCCCGACCCGGTGCCCCACCCGGTTGGTCCGACTCCCGACACGGCCGGTTCGGCACCCCATGCGGATGATCCGGATGATCCGGTTCCCCATCCGGTTGGTCCGGTGGATCCGGTTCCCGGTCCGGTACCCGACCCGGTTCCCCACCCGGATGGTCCGGCTTCCTACCCTAGATCCGGTCGGTCCGGTACCCGACCCGGTTCCCCACCCGGATGGTCCGGCTTCCTACCCTAGACCCGGTCGGTCCGGTACCCGACCCGGTACCGGACCCGGCTCCCCGCCCGGATGGTCCGGCTTCCTACCCTAGACCCGGTCGATCCGGTTCACGACCCAGTACCGGACCCGGTTCCCCACCCGGATGGTCCGGTTCCCTAACCTAGATCCGGTTCCCTTCCCGGATGACCCGGATGATCCGGTTCCCCGGTCGGATGGTCCGGTCGATCCGGTTCCCGACCCGGTACCCCACCCGGTTGGTCCGACTCCCGACACGGTCGGTTCGGCACCCCATGCGGATGATCCGGATGATCCGGTTCCCCATCCGGTTGGTCCGGTGGATCCGGTTCCCGGTCCGGTACCCGACCCGGTTCCCCACCCGGATGGTCCCGCTTCCTACACTAGACCCGGTCGATCCGGTTCCCGACCCGGTACCCGACCCGGTTCCCCACCCGGATGGTTCGGCTTCCTACCCTAGATCCCGTCGATCCGGTTCCCGACCCGGTACCCGACCCGGCTCCCCACCCGGATGGTCCCGCTTCCTACCCTAGACCCGGTCGATCCGGTTCCCGACCCGGTACCCGACCCGGTTCCCCACCCGGATGGTACGGCTTCCTACCCGAGATCCGGTCGATCAGGTACCCGACCCGGTACCGGACCCGGTTCCCCACCCGGATGGTCCGGCTTCCTACCCTAGACCCGGTCGGTCCGGTACCCGACCCGGTACCGGACCCGGCTCCCCACCCGGACGGTCCGGCTTCCTACCCTAGACCCGGTCGATCCGGTTCCCGACCCGGTACCGGACCCGGTTCCCCACCCGGATGGTCCGGTTCCCTAACCTAGATCAGGTTCCCTTCCCGGATGACCCGGATGATCCGGTTCCCCGGTCGGATGGTCCGGTCGATCCGGTTCCCGACCCGGTACCCCACTCGGTTGGTCCGACTCCCGACACGGTCGGTTCGGCACCCCATGCGGATGATCCGGATGATCCGGTTCCCCATCCGGTTGGTCCGGTGGATCCGGTTCCCGGTCCGGTACCCGACCCGGTTCCCCACCCGGATGGTCCCGCTTCCTACACTAGACCCGGTCGATCCGGTTCCCGACCCGGTACCCGACCCGGTTCCCCACCCGGATGGTTCGGCTTCCTACCCTAGATCCCGTCGATCCGGTTCCCGACCCGGTACCCGACCCGGCTCCCCACCCGGATGGTCCCGCTTCCTACCCTAGACCCGGTCGATCCGGTTCCCGACCCGGTACCCGACCCGGTTCCCCACCCGGATGGTACGGCTTCCTACCCTAGATCCGGTCGATCAGGTACCCGACCCGGTACCGGACCCGGTTCCCCACCCGGATGGTCCGGCTTCCTACCCTAGACCCGGTCGGTCCGGTACCCAACCCGGTACCGGACCCGGCTCCCCACCCGGATGGTCCGGCTTCCTACCCTAGACCCGGTCGATCCGGTTCCCGACCCGGTACCGGACCCGGTTCCCCACCCGGATGGTCCTGTTCCCTAACCTAGATCCGGTTCCCTTCCCGGATGACCCGGATGATCCGGTTCCCCGGTCGGATGGTCCGGTCGATCCGGTTCCCGACCCGGTGCCCCACCCGGTTGGTCCGACTCCCGACACGGCCGGTTCGGCACCCCATGCGAATGATCCGGATGATCCGGTTCCCCATCCGGTTGGTCCGGTGGATCCGGTTCCCGGTCCGGTACCCGACCCGGTTCCCCACCCGGATGGTCCGGCTTCCTACCCTAGATCCGGTCGGTCCGGTACCCGACCCGGTTCCCCACCCGGATGGTCCGGCTTCCTACCCTAGACCCGGTCGGTCCGGTACCCGACCCGGTACCGGACCCGGCTCCCCGCCCGGATGGTCCGGCTTCCTACCCTAGACCCGGTCGATCCGGTTCCCGACCCGGTACCGGACCCGGTTCCCCACCCGGATGGTCCGGTTCCCTAACCTAGATCAGGTTCCCTTCCCGGATGACCCGGATGATCCGGTTCCCCGGTCGGATGGTCCGGTCGATCCGGTTCCCGACCCGGTACCCCACCCGGTTGGTCCGACTCCCGACACGGTCGGTTCGGCACCCCATGCGGATGATCCGGATGATCCGGTTCCCCATCCGGTTGGTCCGGTGGATCCGGTTCCCGGTCCGGTACCCGACCCGGTTCCCCACCCGGATGGTTCGGCTTCCTACCCTAGATCCGGTCGATCCGGTTCCCGACCCGGCTCCCCACCCGGATGGTCCCGCTTCCTACCCTAGACCCGGTCGATCCGGTTCCCGACCCGGTACCCGACCCGGTTCCCCACCCGTATGGTCCGGCTTCCTACCCTAGACCCGGTCGGTCCGGTTCCCTTCCCGGATGACCCGAATGATCCGGTTCCCCGGCCGGATGGTCCGGTTGATCCGGTACCGGATCCGGTACCCCACCCGGCTGGCCCGGTTGGTCCGACTCCCCACACGGTCGGTTCGGCACCCCGGTTCCCCATCCGGATGGTCCGGTCGATCCGCCGGTACCCGACCCGGTTCCCCACCCGGATGGTCCCGCTCCCTACCCTAGATCCGGTCGATCCGGTTCCCGACCCGGTACCCGACCCGGTTCCCCACCCGGATGGTACGGCTTCCTACCCTAGATCCGGTCGATCCGGTACCCGACCCAGTACCCGACCCGGTTCCCCACCCGGATGGTCCGGCTTCCTACCATAGACCCGGTCGATCCGGTACCCGACCCGGTTGGCCGGCCCGGTTCCCCACCCGGATGGTCCGGCTTCCCACCCTAGATCCGGTCGATCCGGTACCCGACCCGGTTGGCCGACCCGGTTCCCCACCCGGATGGTCCGGCTTCCTACCCTAGATCCGGTCGGTCCGGTACCCGACCCGGTTCCCCACCCGGATGGTCCGGCTTCCTACCCTAGACCCGGTCGGTCCGGTACCCGACCCGGTACCGGACCCGGCTCCCCACCCGGATGGTCCGGCTTCCTACCCTAGACCCGGTCGATCCGGTTCCCGACCCGGTACCGGACCCGGTTCCCCACCCGGATGGTCCTGTTCCCTAACCTAGATCCGGTTCCCTTCCCGGATGACCCGGATGATCCGGTTCCCCGGTCGGATGGTCTGGTCGATCTGGTTCCCGACCCGGTACCCCACCCGGTTGGTCCGACTCCCGACACGGTCGGTTCGGCACCCCATGCGGATGATCCGGATGATCCGGTTCCCCATCCGGTTGGTCCAGTGGATCCGGTTCCCAGTCCGGTACCCGACCCGGTTCCCCACCCGGATTGTCCGGCTTCCTACCCTAGATCCGGTCGGTCCGGTACCCGACCCGGTACCCGACCCGGCTCCCCACCCGGATGGTCCGGCTTCCTACCCTAGACCCGGTCGGTCCGGTACCCGACCCGGTACCGGACCCGGCTCCCCGCCCGGATGGTCCGGCTTCCTACCCTAGACCCGGTCGATCCGGTTCCCGACACGGTACCGGACCCGGTTCCCCACCCGGATGGTCCGGTTCCCTAACATAGATCCGGTTCCCTTCCCGGATGACCCGGATGATCCGGTTCCCCGGTCGGATGGTCCGGTCGATCCGGTTCCCGACCCGGTACCCCACCCGGTTGGTCCGACTCCCGACACGGTCGGTTCGGCACCCCATGCGGATGATCCGGATGATCCGGTTCCCCATCCGGTTGGTCCGGTGGATCCGGTTCCCGGTCCGGTACCCGGCCCGGTTCCCCACCCGGATGGTTCGGCTTCCTACCCTAGATCCCGTCGATCCGGTTCCCGACCCGGTACCCGACCCGGCTCCCCACCCGGATGGTCCCGCTTCCTACCCTAGACCCGATCGATCCGGTTCCCGACCCAGTACCGGACCCGGTTCCCCACCCGGATGGTCCGGCTTCCTACCCTAGACCCGGTCGGTCCGGTACCCGACCCGGTACCGGACCCGGCTCCCCACCCGGATGGTCCGGCTTCCTACCCTAGACCCGGTCGATCCGGTTCCCGACCCGGTACCGGACCCGGTTCCCCACCCGGATGGTCCGGTTCCCTAACATAGATCCGGTTCCCTTCCCGGATGACCCGGATGATCCGGTTCCCCGGTCGGATGGTCCGGTCGATCCGGTTCCCGACCCGGTACCCCACCCGGTTGGTCCGACTCCCGACACGGTCGGTTCGGCACCCCATGCGGATGATCCGGATGATCCGATTCCCCATCCGGTTGGTCCGGTGGATCCGGTTCCCGGTCCGGTACCCGACCCGGTTCCCCACCCGGATGGTTCGGCTTCCTACCCTAGATCCCGTCGATCCGGTTCCCGACCCGGTACCCGACCCGGCTCCCCACCCGGATGGTCCCGCTTCCTACCCTAGACCCGATCGATCCGGTTCCCGACCCGGTACCCGACCCGGTTCCCCACCCGGATGGTCCGGTTCCCTAACCTAGATCTGGTTCCCTTCCCGGATGACCCGGATGATCCGGTTTCCCGGTCGGATGGTCCGGTCGATCCGGTTCCCGACCCGGTACCCCACCCGGTTGGTCCGACTCCCGACACGGTCGGTTCGGCACCCCATGCGGATGATCCGGATGATCCGGTTCCCCATCCGGTTGGTCCGGTCGATCCGGTTCCCGACCCGGTACCCGACCCGGTTCCCCACCCGGATGGTCCCGCTTCCTACCCTAGACCTGGTACCCGATCCGCTTCCCCACCCGGACGGTCCGGCTTCCTACCCTAGATCCGGTCGATCCGGTACCCGACCCGGCTGGCCGACCCGGTTCCCCATCCGGATGGTCCGGCTTCCTACCCTAGACCCGGTCGATCCGGCACCGGACCCGGTTCCCCACCCGGATGGTCCGGCTTCCTGCCCTAGACCCGGTCGATCCGGTTCCCCACCCGGATGGTCCGGCTTCCTACCCTAGACCCGGTCGATCCGGTTCCCGACCCGGTACCGGACCCGGTTCCCCACCCGGATGGTCCGGTTCCCTAACCTAGACCCGGTCGATCCGGTTCCCTTGCGGGATGACCCGGATGATCCGGTTCCCCGTCCGGATGGTCCGGTCGATCCGGTTCCCGACCCGGTAGGGAAGGTAGGGGTCCGTGCAAGGACCCACACCCTCCCTAGAGCCCGCAAAGAACCCCGGTCGAGAACGAAGGTGTGACCCAAAGAATAAAGGGCTCTAGGGAGGGTGTGGGCCCGTCCAAGGACCCACACCCACCCGGGAGCCGTCAAAGAACCGGACCCGTCCCATCCACGGTGGCCCGGTCCGGATCCATCCCTTCCAGGGTGGTTCGGACCGGACCCATCCCACCCGCGGTGTTTCGAACCGGATCAATCCCCACCGGGGAGGTGCGATCCGTATCCATCCCATCCAGGGTGGTGCGATCCGGATCCATCCCAACCCCCGGGCGGGGTTATCCGGATCCATCCCGTCCAGGGTGGTGAGATCCGGATCCATCCCATCCCGAGAGGGGTGATCGGGATCCATCCCAACCGGGGGGGTGCGACCCGGATCCATCCCGCCTAGGGTGGTGGGATCCGGATCCATCGACCCGGCTCAACCGGTTGATCCTGTTCCCCGCCCGGCTCCAACCCGGATGATCCGGCTGGTCCGGTCCATCCGGTTCCCCGTCCGGTTGACCCGGCTCCCCACCCGGTTGATCCGGTCGATCCGGTCGGTCCGGTGAATCCGGTTTCCCAACCGGTTCCGATCCGGTCGATCCGGCTCCCTACCGGGTCGACCCGATCCCTCACCCGGCTGGGGCGGTTGATCCGGTTACCCACCCGTTTCCGGCCCGGTTGATCCGACCGAACCGGCCCATTCGGCTCTCCACCCGGTTCCGACCCGGTTCCCCACCCGTTTTCGGTCCGGCTTGTCCGTCCGATTGGGTCCATCCGGCTCCCATCCGGTTGATACGGTTCAACACCCGGTTCCGGATCCGGGTTCCGACCCGACCGACCCGGATGGTCCGGTTCCCCACCCTAGACCCGGTCGATCCGGTTCCCTTCCCGGATGATCCGGTTCCCCGTCCGGATGGTCCGGTTGATCCGGTTCCCGACCCGGTACCCCACCCGGATGGTCCGGCTGGTCCGACTCCCCGCACGGTCGATTTGGCACCCCACCCGGACCACCCGGATGATCCGGTTCCCCGTCCGGATGGTCCGGCTGATCCGGTTCCCCGACCCGGTACCCCACCCGGTTCCCCACCCGGATGGTCCGGTTCCCCACCCTAGACCCGGTCGATCCGGTTCCCGACTCGGGTGATCCGGTTCCCCGTCCGGATCACTACCCGTTTTGGTCCGGTTTCCCACCCGGTACCGCACCCGGTTGGTCCGGTTGGTCCGCTTCCCCACCCGGACCACCCGGATCATCCGGTTCCCCGTCCGGATGGTCCGGTTGACCCGGCTCCCGACCCGGAACCGCACCGGGTTCCCCACCCGGTTGGTCCGATTTCCCACCCGGTCGATTCGGCTCCCCACCCGGACGGTCCGATTGGTCCGGTTCCCCAACCGGATGGTCGGGTTGATCCGGTTCCCGACCCGGTTCCCCACCCGGATGGTCCGGTTGGTCCGGTTCCCCACCCGGTTGGTCCGATTTCCCACCCGGTCGATTCGGCTCCCCACCCGGACGGTCCGATTGGTCCGGCTCCCC
>CANXME010001337.1:32500-39216 GCA_948144175.1 Closterium sp. NIES-65
CTCAATCGACCTGGTTTGCCTCCGGCCCGAGAGGCACACCATCTTCCCCGGACTCTCCTAGGTGGACTCCGGTTGCCCCCCGTGAACGAGGGTTCCCGTCGACCTCCACGGAGGGTCTGGGGTAGCAGCGCTTGCCAACCTGCAACGGTTTCCCGTTGCCCATTTTCGGAGTCAGGCAACAGTTCCCCCGTTACCCACTCTTCCATGGGCCCTCCCGGCCCCCCTCCCCAACACATCTGGGGCTCTGCATTTAATGTTAGCCAGAGCCCCCCTCCCAGATGGCCCTCCGCACCACAAGTACGTCCCGCCCCCTACCTCTGGGGGTCAAAGTGCACGCCAACCCTCCGAAGAGTGTCGACACACACAAAATATTCGGGCGTCACGGTCCACCTCCCGCGTGGACCCATGTGGTGAATCGTTAGACCTCAAAAGCTCGACGGATTACCCAAGTGCACGAGAACACCGGGTCCTGCGACAAGCCCGCCTTCACAAAGCTCGTCCTCTTGGCATCGGTTTTGGTACAAGCCGACTTGGCAACTGCCTTGCGGCGATTACCGGTTCTGAACGCGTGCGTATCGGCTGGTTCCAGAGCGCCGCCGTCACCGTGGCGAACTTTCGAGCTCTTTTCCCGACCGACCCAGTGTCGTAATAAGCCGGGTTTCATGAGCAGGGAGCTACCCAATTACTCAATCCCCCATGTTCGGCTCGTGACCACTGCCGCTGAACGATTGTGCCCGCCTCCTACTTGAAAAAGTAGGTAGCACCGACCGCTCTCCTACCCACTGGTAGGCTGCTTAAAAAGTGGCCCCTCACGCGCTAGCAAACAGCTTGTTCCTCACAATGCTCCCTCGACTCGGCAAGGCCGAGCAAGAGGAGTCTTTGCCCTGATCGGGGGGACATTGCCAACCGCATCCCATCACAGTCTCATTTCTTGACAGTTCCAAGAGAGCTTGATGCAAGTCCCCGGGTGGTTTTGTTAGGACATGGGCCACCGTTTTTCCCTCCTTTCGGGAGAGTCGGAGTTCCCCAGACCGCCACCTAGGACGCAAGCACCTCCTTCTCGAGGCCGTACAGAAAGAGGGACACACTTCCCTTTGCTACTCCGGCTGGTTACCTTCTTCCTATCAACCACCTCCGCAACAAGGCTGGATGGCCGGGATACAGGCCCCAATTTCCGTTTCGCTCAGTTTGGTCTGCCCTTCTAACGTATCGGGCTCAGATATGGTACTCGTCAACGCTTGCTTTACTCCGTTCTGCCAGTGTCCCGGTATCAGCCGGCTAGGCCCGGGGTACCCCACTGTGCTCCATCTTTGATTCTCAGGGGCATGACCAGAGGACAGAAACTGTCCCCCTTTCAATCTTAGCGCCTTCCCCTTTGAAGGTTTGTGGAGCTCGTGTATTAGACTATGGGCACGGGACTTGAACATGCCACACACTGGCTTCCAGTTTGAGCAAGCATTGCCTTTCGCATATCCGAGTGGCTAAGGAGACGGGCATCCTCAACCTTGTAAGAGAAACGCGTTGCATGTCCGTAATCGCGCAGTTTGGCAAGCCTCTCTGCCCGCGTCCGGCCTAGCATCCACTATCCACATCCGCTGTTTGGAGACCTAGCATCGTCCCACGTCCGACCGAAATCGTCCGCAGTCAGCATGGATCCCCTCCCTTTGTTAGTGTCAAGCGAGATTGCATGTCCATAGTCGGGCAGTTTGGCAAGCCTCTCTGCCCGCGTCCGGCCTAGCGCCCCGCTATCCACATCCGCTGTTTGGAGACCTAGCATCGTTCCGCGTCCGACCGAAATCGTCTGCAGTCAACATGGATCTCCTCCCTTTGTCAGTGTCAAGCGAGATTGCGTTACCCTTTGAGAAAGGCTGCTGGCCCTCGAACGGACTAGCGTGGTGATCATGCATCCCGCAAGCGGAATAAATGACCACCCCATTCGTCTGATCTTGAGCAAGCAGACCTCCTCGTTAGAAAGATGGGAGAGCGCACCGTCTTAGGCTCTGACCGGCTTCACTAGGTGATCATGCATTCCGCAATGGGATGGATGACCACCTATTCGTTCGATCTCGGCCTCAAGTGAACTCCAACACCTTTCCCAAAAAAACGCGTGCACGTAATCGCACAGTTTAGCTAACCTCTCTGCCCGCGTCCGGCCTAGCACCCACTATCCACATCCGCCGTTTGGAGACCTAGCATCATCCCACGTCCGACCGAAATCGTCCGCAGTCAACATGGATCTCCTCCCTTTGTCAGTGTCAAGTGAGATTGCATGTACGTAGTCGCGCAGTTTGGTGAGCCTCTCTGCCCGCGTCCGGCTTAGCACCCACTATCCACATCCGCCGTTTGGAGACCTAGCATCGTCCCACGTCCGACCGAAATCGTCCGCAGTCAACATAGATCTCCTCCCTTTGTTAGTGTCAAGTGAGCTTGCGTTCCCCTTTAAAAAGAATCGGCCATCTTGACCGCTACCCAGGCATTATCCAACTGGACACCCTGCAACAATTGAGCTTTTTGTCCTTGCCATATCAGGTAGTGGTCAAACACCCGACCGGATCAAACCCCGAATGGGAAGTGATCTGACCGGGCCCCTCATCTTTTTCTCCGGTTCCAAATGGTCCGAGTCCTACCCTCCCCAACCCAAGGGTCAACGACGCCGCCTCGCATAGCGCAAAGAGGGGGGGCCACCTAACCTTGAGCGGATCGGGATAGAAAACGGTCCATCATTCCCGGCGCCAAGAAATTTGTAGGGACATGGCGGGCCCTGGAAGTAAAGGTGCCTCCCTGGGTAATCCGCCGAGCTTTTGTGGAGAGGGTCCTTTACCTCCTCTTCCACGTATTATTACTACAAAAAGTAGCTCGATCACCGTGGCTTACCTGCAATTAAAGGCTTTGAACGCACAGAAGGGCGGGTGTGATAGCCAAAAAAAAACAACGCCTTCCTCCTAGTCCAGTCACATGGATTACGTTGGCTTACCAACATTTGCGGCCAAGACATAAAGTGAGCCCGAAAGAGGGACATCACGACGCTACCATGTAGTGCTCGTGGACCAATCACTAGGATCACGTTGGGTTACCTTGATACGGGGCTCCAATCTAATCTTACCGGGGCATTAGGGACACAAAAACTGCTGGGAAAAGTACTCATGGATTATTCCTGGGCCAATCACTCGGATAACGTTGGGTTACCATCATTTGGGGGAATTGAAAAACCCCCACCGAGGGGAATCCACCCAGCCCGGATGGTGGTCCGGACCCCAACCTTGGTGGAACCGGATCCACCCGGGTCGGGTGGGGGTCCGGACCATCCCGCGTGGGAACCGGATCCACCCAGGCCGGGTGGTGGGGGTCCGGATCATCCCGGGCGGGAACCGGATCCACCCAGGCCGGGTGGGGGTCCGGACCACCCCGGTTGGGAACCGAATCCATCCTGAGCGGGTGGGAACCGGATGGACCCAGGCCGGGCGGGGGTCCGGACCAGCCCGGGTGGGGACCGGATGGACCCATCCCGGGTGGGAACCGAGCCCACCAGAGCCTAGGTCCTATAGAGGGACAAAGAAGAGCTGACACTACTTTATTCCTAGGCCAGTCACTCGGATCACGTTGGGTTACCATCATTCTAGGCGTTTAGGAATTCCCCACCGAGGGGAATCCACCCAGGCCGGGTGGGGGTCCGGACCATCCCGGGTGGGATCCGGATGGGGGTCCGGACCCTAAACCCGGGTGGGAACCGGATCCACCCAGGCCAGGTGGGGGTCCGGACCATCCCGGGTGGGAACTGGATCCACCCGGACCGGGTTGGGGTCCGGACCATCCAGGGTGGGAACCGGATCCACCCAGGCCGGGCGGGGGTCCGGACCATCCTGAGTGGGAGCCAGATCCACCCAGGCCGGGTGGGGGTCCGGACCATCCCAGTTGCGGACCGGATGGACCCACCAGAGCCCGGGTCCTAGGGAGGGACAAGGTACCCCTTCCTCATTCCAGGGCCAATCACTCGGATAACGTTGGGTTACCATCATTTGGGGCGTTCAAAAGTGCACCACCAGGGCCCAAGAGAGAGAAAATACAAACTTCCTACTTTATTCCAGGGCCAATCAATCGGATAACGTTGGGTTACCATCATTCGGGGCGTTCGGAAATGCCCCACCAGGGCCCAAGGGAGAGAAGATACAACTCCCTAACCTATTCCAGGGCCAATCACTCGGATAACGTTGGGTTACCATCATTTGGGGCGTTTGAAAATGCCCCACCAGGGCCCAAGGGAGAGAAGATAACAACTCCCCACCCTATTCCAGGGCCAATCACTTGGATAACGTTGGGTTACCATCATTTGGGGCGTTTGAAAATGCCCCACCAGGGCCCAAGGGAGAGAAGATACCAACTCCCCACCCTATTCCAGGGCCAATCACTTGGATAACGTTGGGTTACCATCATTTGGGGCGTTTGGAAATGCCCCACCAGGGCCCAAGTGAGAGAAGATAACAACTCCCTACCCTATTCCAGGGCCAATCACTTGGATAACGTTGGGTTACCATCATTTTGGGCGCTTAAAAATGCCCCACCAGGGCCCAAGGGAGAGAAGATAACAACTCCCCACCCTATTCCAGGGCCAATCACTTGGATAACGTTGGGTTACCATCATTTGGGGCGTTTGAAAATGCCCCCACCAGGGCCCAAGTGAGAGAAGATAACAACTCCCTACCCTATTCCAGGGCCAATCACTTGGATAACGTTGGGTTACCATCATTTTGGGCGCTTAAAAATGCCCCACCAGGGCCCAAGGGAGAGAAGATAACAACTCCCCACCCTATTCCAGGGCCAATCACTTGGATAACGTTGGGTTACCATCATTTGGGGCGTTTGGAAATGCCCCACCAGGGCCCAAGTGAGAGAAGATAACAACTCCCTACCCTATTCCAGGGCCAATCACTTGGATAACGTTGGGTTACCATCATTTTGGGCGCTTAAAAATGCCCCCACCAGGGCCCAAGGGAGAGAAGATAACAACTCCCCACCCTATTCCAGGGCCAATCACTTGGATAACGTTGGGTTACCATCATTTGGGGCGTTTGGAAATGCCCCACCAGGGCCCAAGTGAGAGAAGATAACAACTCCCTACCCCTATTCCAGGGCCAATCACTTGGATAACGTTGGGTTACCATCATTTTGGGCGCTTAAAAATGCCCCACCAGGGCCCAAGGGAGAGAAGATAACAACTCCCCACCCTATTCCAGGGCCAATCACTTGGATAACGTTGGGTTACCATCATTTGGGGCGTTCGGAAATGCCCCACCAGGGCCCAAGTGAGAGAAGATAACAACTCCCTACCCTATTCCAGGGCCAATCACTTGGATAACGTTGGGTTACCATCACTTGGGGCGTTTTGAAAATGCCCCACCAGGGCCCAAGGGGGAGAAGACAGCAACTCCCTACCCTATTCCAGGGCCAATCACTCGGATAACGTTGGGTTACCATCATTTGGGGCGTTCGGAAACGCCCCACCATGGCCCAAGGGAGAGAAGATAACAACTCCCTACCCTATTCCAGGGCCAATCACTCGGATAACGTTGGGTTACCATCACTTGGGGCGTTTAAAAATGCCCCACCAGGGCCCAAGGGGGAGAAGATAACAACTCCCTACCCTATTCCAGGGCCAATCACATGGATAACGTTGGGTTACCATCATTTGGGGCAAACCGAAATCCACCACCATGGCACTGGGGAGGGGCAACATACCCGGTTCCCTACCCTATTCCAGGGCCAATCACTCGGATCACGTTGGGTTACCATCATTTGGGCCATCTTGGGATGGATATGAGCCCGTGCAAGGGTGATTTTGAGCCTTGGCCCCTAAATCCCCCGGTACAATGGAGCGTTTGTCTCATTCCAGCCGGTCAAAAGGACCCTTGGGATGGATATGAACCCGTAGGAAGGTAGCTCCCACCCTGTTTTACACTCCCCCTCGGTCATCCAGCCTTTACACCGGTAAAAAGAGGTCCCGGAGCCCGTCCGAGCCCGTGCAAGGGTGGAATTCAACCTTGGCCGGTCCTTTGGATCGTTTGCCTCATTCCAGCCGGTCAAATGGACCCTTGGGACGGATATGAGCCCGTAGAAAGGTAGCTCCCGCCCTGGTTTACACTTCCCCTCGGTCATCCGGGCCTTTTCGCCGGGAAGAGGAGGCCCGGAGCCCGTCCGAGCCCGTGCAAGGGTGGAATTCAACCTTGGCCGGTCCTTTGGATCGTTTGTCTCATTCCAGCCGGTCAAATGGACCCTTGGGACGGATATGAACCCGTGGAAAGGTAGCTCCCGCCCTGTTTTTACACTTCCCCCCGGTCATCCGGGCCATTTCACCGGGAAAGAGGAGGCCCCGGAGCCCATCCGAGCCCGTGCAAGGGTGGAATTCAACCTTGGCCGGTCCTTTGGATCGTTTGCCTCATTCCAGCCGGTCAAAAGGACGCTTGGGATGTGTATGAGCCCGTAGAGAGGAAGCTCCCGCCCTGGTTTACACTTCCCTCGGTCACCCAGGTCTTTGCACCGGGAAAAAGAGGTCCCGGAGCCCATCCGAGCCCGTGCAAGGGTGGATTTCAACCTTGGGCGGTCCATTGGAGCGACTGTTTCGGTCCAGCCGGTCAAGAAGACCCTTGGGATGGATATGAACCCGTAGAAAGGAAGCTCCCACCCTGGATTACACTTGCCCCAAATCATCCGGGCCTTTGCAA